>SJYX01018370.1:183648-217375 GCA_006410675.1 Oreotragus oreotragus
TCAAAAGCATCAATTCTTCGGCGCTCAGCTTTCTTCACAGTTCAACTTTCACATCCATACATGACCACAGGAAAAACCATAGCCTTGACTAGATAGACCTTAGTCGGCAAAGTAATGTCTCTGCTTTTGAAAATACTATCTAGGTTGGTCATAACTTTTCTTCCAAGGAGTAAGCGTCTTCTGCAGTCACCATCTGCAGTGATTTTGGAGCCCAAAAAAATAAAGTCTGACACTGTTTCCACTGTTTCCCCATCTATTTCCCATGAAGTGATTGGACCAGATGCCATGATCTTCATTTTCTCAATGTTGAGCTTTAAGCCAACTTTTTCGCTCTCCTCCTTCACTTTCATCGAGAGGCTTTTTAGCTCTTCTTCACTTTCTGCCATAAGGCTGGTGTCATCAGCATATCTGAGGTTATTGATATTTCTCCCGGCAATCTTGATTCCAGCCTGTTTCTTCCAGTCCAGCGTTTCTCATGATGTTTTAGGTAAGTTGAAAATTCAGGACAAAAGGCATTTATAAGCTAAAGAAAAGCATTTCATGATAGCAAAATTGTGCATTTCACAAACTGTGGTGAATATCTGTGCCTCAGATAACATAATATAGTCAGTGCTTCCAGCTGACTCACTCAGTACAACCTCAGTCAACCTACAGCTCAAAAAAAGATAGCATGGGGCTTAAGCCCTTTGATCAGACTTATCAATAAAAGAATTGGAACATGAATAAGCAGTGGGAGATGATCAATCAACCTCTCAGAGGAATGAGCATCAGTTGGAAAGCAGTGGGGGAGACATTTGGTTCTTCTGGGACAGAAGGAAGAGGTATTCCTGTCTTATCCCTGGCACTCTGTATAGCAAGTGTCAGATGGCAGCAGCTGTGCAGTTTGGGGTATTGATGTAGTGGGCAGGCTCCTTACCTATCTAGTGCGTGTTCCCTCACTGTATTTAGGAAGAAGATAAGATCATGTACAGATTGTGAGAGTTGGACCATAAAGAAGGCTGAGCGCCAAAGAAATGATGCTTTTGAATTGTGCTGGAGAAGACTCTTGAGAGTCCCTTGGACAGCAAGGATATCAAACCAGCCAATCCTAAAGGAAAGCAATCCTGAATATTCATTGGAAGGACTGATGCTGAAACTGAAGCTCTGATACTCTGGCCACCTGATGTGAAGAGCCGACTCACTAGAAAAGACCCTGGTGTTGGGAAAGATTGAAGATAGGAGGAGAAGGGGATATAGAGGGTTAGATTGTTGGATGGCATCACTGACTCAATGGACATGAGTGTGAGCCATCTCCAGCAGATAGTGAAGGACAGGGAAGTCTGTCCATGAGTTGCAAAGAGCTGGACACAGCTTAGTGACTGAACAACAACAAGATAACTTGGTTTTTTTGGCCTCACAGGTCTACAGATAGAGTAATTTTGCCCACAGATGGACCATGCTCCAGGATCTTACTCATAGATTTACATGTTTCAGAAGATGAGATCTGGGACTTTTTGATGAAATTTGAGACTTAAAGTTGATACAGGAACAGGTCAAGACTGGGGGGGTCTTAGGATGTGGTGAATGTAATTTGCCTGTGGAACAGACTTGAATTTTATAGATCCTAGAGGGAAGACTGTACTAGGTTGAATATCATCCTTCCAAAATTCACATTCATGTGGGACTTCAGAGTGTGACCTTATTCAGAAAGAGTCTGCAAAGCAGATGTAATTACTTAAATTCAGATGAAGTCATACTGGATCAGAGTGGGCCCTAAGCCAATGATCAGTGTCCTTATAAGAGGAGAAAACAGACACATAGAGACATAGGCGCAGGGGAGAAGACCACACGAAGATAAAGAGATTGGTTTGTTGCATCTGCAAGCCCAAGAACACTAAGGATTGCTAATAACCACCAGAAGCTGGGAGAGATAAGGGAGGATCCTCCCCTAGAATTTCAGAGTGCATGGCCCTGCTGATACCTTGATTTTTCTTTTTTCTTTTTAAAGTGTTCAGTCAGTTCAGTTCAGTCGCTCTGTCGTGTCCGACTCTTTGCGACCCCATGGACTGCAGCATGCCAGGCTTCCCTATCCATCACCAACCCCAGGATCTTGCTCAAACTCAAGTCCATCGAGTTGGTGATGCCATCCAACCATCTCATTCTCTGCTGTCCCCTTCTCCTCCTGCCTTCAATGTTTCCCAGCATCAGGGTATTTCCCAATGAATCAGTTCTTTGCATCAGGTGGCCAAAGTATTGGAACTTCAGCTTCAGCATCAGTCCTCCCAATGAATATTCAGGACTGATTTCTTTTAGGATTGACTGGTTTGATCTCCTTGCCGTCCAAGGGACTCTCAAGAATCTTCTCCAACACAACAGTTCAAAAGCATCAATTCTTTAGCACTCAACTTTCTTTATGGTCCAACTCTCACATCCATACATGACTACTTGGAAAAACCATAGCTTTGACTAGACAGACCTTTGTCGGTAAAGTAATGTCTCTGCTTTTTAATATGCTGTCTAGGTTGGTCATAGCTTTTCTTCCAAGGAGCAATCGTCTTTTAATTTCATGCCTGCAGTCACCATCTGCAGTGATTTTGGAGCTCAAGAAAACAAAGTCTGTCACTGTTTCCATTGTTTCCCCATCTATTTGCCATGAAGTGATGAACCTGGATGCCATGATTTTAGTGTTTAGAATGTTGAGTTTCAAGCCACCTTTTTCACTCTCCTGCAGTCACCATCTGCAGTGATTTTGGAGCTCAAGAAAACAAAGTCTGTCACTGTTTCCATTGTTTCCCCATCTATTTGCCATGAAGTGATGAACCTGGATGCCATGATTTTAGTGTTTAGAATGTTGAGTTTCAAGCCACCTTTTTCACTCTCCTCTTTCACTTTCTTCAAGAGGTTCTTTACTTCCTCTTTGCTTTCTGCCATAAGGGTGGTGTCATTTGCGTATCTGAGGTTATTGATATTTCTCCCGGCAATCTTGATTCCAGCTTGTGCTTCATCCAGCTGGGCATTTCGCATGATGTACTCTGCATATAAGTTAAATAAGCAAGGTGACAATATACGGCCTTGATATACTCCTTTCCCAAGATGGAATTAGTCTGTTGTTCCATGTCCAGTTCTAACTGTTGCTTCTTGACCTGCAAACAAGTTTCTCAAGAGGCAGGTCAGGTGGTCTGGTATTCCCATCTCTCGAAGAATTTCCCACAGTTTGTTGTGGTGGTTAGAGCTCAGAATCTGGAGCTAGACTGGCTTCAAATCATAACTCTCCCAGCTGGCTAACTGTGCCTGAGTTATAGAACCCTTCTATGCTCTCATTCCTTTCTGTGTGAGGATGTCTGGGCCCCACTCAGGGGTGTTGTAAGGACTGCCGGATTCAGGGAAAGCCCTTAGAATGAATGATGCTGACAACACGTCAGGAATTCCTTGTAACCCTAACCCTACTGGTGGCTCAGATGGTAAAGGATCTGCCTGCAATGCAGGAGAACTGAGTTCGACCCCTGGGTTGAGCAGATCCCTTGGAGGAGGAAATGGCAACCCACTCCAGTATTCTTGCCTGGAGAATCCCATGGACAGGGAAGCCTGGCGGCTACAGTCCACGGGGTCACAAAGAGCTGGACACGACCGAGTGCCTAATAAACCTGAAAGTATTCTTGCACCTCTCTCCACACCTCTCCCCTCACCCCTATCCCTGCAGTAATGAACTCTCCTTTCTCCACACAGATCCTTCCATTGTGAGGAGGTGTGGAGAAAGTCCTGGACAATGTGTGGTACAACTCTGATGCCCTTAAGTTATGAGAAGATTTTCAAACCTAACTCTCTGCCTTAATTCCCCTGAGATAAGACTAAAGTCCAAAGGAGCAGAAATGACACCATTCAGTGGAAAAAAGATCTGGGAAAATCACAGGCAGATGCCCAGACTATTCTCCAGCTCCTTGAAGGGTTCCATTCAAAGAATGCAACACACTGGACAGATTTTGTTGTCGTTGTTCAGTTGCTAAGTCATGTCTGACTCTTTGTGACCCCATGGACTNAAAAGATCTGGGAAAATCACAGGCAGATGCCCAGACTATTCTCCAGCTCCTTGAAGGGTTCCATTCAAAGAATGCAACACACTGGACAGATTTTGTTGTCGTTGTTCAGTTGCTAAGTCATGTCTGACTCTTTGTGACCCCATGGACTGCAGCAGGCCAGGCTGCTCTGTCCTCCACTGTCTCCCAGAGTTTGCTCAAATTCATGTCCATTGAGTTAGGGCTGCTATCTAACCATCTAATCCTCTGCTGCCCACTTCTCCTTTTGCCTTCAATCTTTCCCAGCATCAGGGTCTTTTCCAATGAGTCAGTCCAGCAAAAATGTCCTGAGGGCCCACTACATGCTAGGCCCCCAGCTGGATGCTTTCACAGTTATTATCTTGTTAAAAATGTTTCGATTTTATTGAAGTACAACTGAATTACAATATTATCTTGGTTTCTGCTGTACAGCACAGTTATTCAGGTACACACACACACACACACACACACACACACACACACACATATCTTCTTTCCCTTTATGGTTTATTACAGGATACTGAATATAATTCCGTGTGCTATACAGTAGGTCCTTGCTGTTTATCCATTCTGTGTATAATAGTTTGCCTCTGCTAATCACAAACTCCCGGTCCATCCTGCCCTCACCTGTTCCTCCCTCTTGGCAACCATGAGTTTGTTCTCCATGTGAAAAAAGTGAAACTGTTAGTCTCTCAGTCATGTTTGACTCTTTGTGACCCCTTGGACTGTAGCCACCAGGCTTCCCTGCCAATGGAATTCTCCAGGCAAGAATACTGGAGTAGGTTGCCATTTCCTACCCCAAGGGATCTTCTCAGCCCTGGGGTTGAACTTGGGTCTCCCTCATTGCAAGCAGATTCTTTACCGTCTGAGCCAGCAGGGAAGCCCCTGCTCTCCATACCTCACAGTTATTATCTTGTTTCATCCTCACAGTAGCATCATCATCTCACTGCAAACAAATCCACAAAACTATGCTAAGTTGTAGAGGCTAAATGTCAAAGCTAGAGGATGTAAACCAGTGGTTTTCAAATTGAACACACAACAGAATCACCTGGAGAGTTTGTTAGAACTCAACTGTCATCATCAGAGTTTCTGATCAAGTAGGTCCCGGGTAGGGGCCTGAGAATTTGCATTTCTAACAAGTTTCTGGTTGATGTTGATACTGTTGGCCCCAGGGAGCACACTTTGAGAACCGTGGAGGAAATGCTGCAGACCATCAGAGATGGTCCTGAATACTTCCCTTCCCTGCCAGGCATGTTGTGGTTTTTCAAAGGGCAGATGCTTTAGATGCCTCCATATCTGCTTATGGGCCTTCCTTCTAATACTTCTTCCCTCCTAGTCTAACTCAGTGGTCTAACAAAGGTCCATCTAGTCAAAGCTATGGTTTTTCCAGTAGTCATATATGGATGTGAGAGTTGGACCATNGCCTCCATATCTGCTTATGGGCCTTCCTTCTAATACTTCTTCCCTCCTAGTCTAACTCAGTGGTCTAACAAAGGTCCATCTAGTCAAAGCTATGGTTTTTCCAGTAGTCATATATGGATGTGAGAGTTGGACCATAAAGAAACCTGAGCCCCAAAGTACTGATGCTTTTGAACTGTGGCACTGGAGAAGACTCTTGAGAGTCCCGTGGACTGCAAGGAGATCAAACCAGTCAATCCTAAAGGACATCAGTCCAGAATATTCATTGGAAGGACTGATGGGGCAGCAGAGACTGAGATGGTTGGATGGCATCACCGATTCAATGGACATGAGTTTGAGCAAGCTCTGGGGGATGGTGAAGGACAGGGACGCCTGGCGTGCTGTAGTCCATGGAATCACAAAGGGTCAGACACAACTGAGCAACTGAGCAACAACAACTTACACTTCAGTGTCCCTGAGATTTCTATATGGGGTTACGTATATGAAACCAAGCATGGGTGCTCATGGAAGATTTGAGAGCATTTCAAGGGCAGTTTGGGTTGTGCTTGATTTTGCCTTCTGTACTAATTACAGATCATAGCCTGCTCATAGATTCCGATGCCACTGCACAATAATACATGGGATAGCCCGTGAGAAGAAATATTTTACAGACTCTCTGGAGCTCTGATCACACAACAGGTGGGAGAGGAAGGATTTGTGGGTGTGAAGGCAAGTGTGCTTACACCTGAAGACCTTGGGAGTTCTTGTTAGAGTGGTCATTATAGGCAGAGAAACAGCAAGCGCAAAAAAGCACAGAGTCACTGGCCACTTTCTTGGTAGTCCAGTGGTTGGGACTTTGCCTTTCAATGCAAAGGGTGTAGGTTCCATTCCTGGTTGGGGAGATATGATCCCACATGCCTTGTGGCCAAAAAACTGAAACATAAAGCAAAAGCAATATTGTAACAAATTCAAAAAAGACTTCAAAGATGGTTCACATCAAAAGGAAAAAAAATCTAAAAAACAAAAAGGCACATAGGCAGAAAGACTTAGGCTTGTTTAGGGATTGATGGCTACAGTCCGTGGGGTCGCTAGGAGTCGGACACGACTGAGCGACTTCACTTTCACTTTTCACTTTCATGCATTGGAGAAGGAAATGGCAACCCGCTCCAGTGTTCTTGCCTGGAGAATCCCAGGGACTGGGGAGCCTGGTGGGCTGCCGTCTCTGGGGTTGCACAGAGTTGGACACGACTGAAGTGACTTAGCAGCAGCAGCAGCAGCAGCAGGGATGGATGAGGAGAAGGCAATGGCACCCCACCCCAGTACTCTTGCCTGGAAAATCCCATGGACGGAGGAGCCTGGAAGGCTACAGTCCATGGTGTCGCTGAGGGTTGGACACGACTGAGTGACTTCACTTTCACTTTTCACTTTCATGTATTGGAGAGGGAAATGGCAACCCACTCCAGTGTTTTTGCCTGGAGAATCCCAGGGACGGGGGAGCCTGGTGGGCTGCTGTCTATGGGGTCTCACAGAGTTGGACACGACTGAAGTGACTTAGTAGTAGTAGTAGTAGTAGGGATTGATGAGGGGGCGTGTCATGCGATCCAGGGGAATTAGCTCCTGATACTAACAGAGGGGCCACACTACTTACATTTTCTCTTTTGCTCCCATGGCTAAAATGATTTGGCATAACTCTGATAGGCTAGGAGTGCAATGGACAAACACCAAGAATATCCCTGGCACTATTTACATGCTCCTGTTAAAGCAGCATTGTCCAGTAGAACTTTCTAGGATAATGAAAATGTTCTATAGCTGTGCTGTCCCAGGTCAGACATATGTGGCTCATGAAACGCTTGAAATGTGGCTGATGGGATGGAGGAACTGAATTTTTAGTTTTAGTTCATTTAAATTCAATTTTAATTTTGAATCGAAATGGATACGTCTGGGGACGTGTGATCGGAGCTCCAGAGACAGGCCATCAGGGGTCATAACTGCTGGTCTTCCAGCTATTGCTAGGGCACCTGCCTGAAGGCAGGGTTCTTAATTAGATGCTGGTGGGAATACATGATGAAGGAGATAGAGAGAGAACTCAACAGGCAACCAGAATGCCAGGAGGTGAGTGCAGCAAAAGATGGAGCCCAGGATTCTGAGAGAGCACACAGAGAACCGTGCAGTCCTCTCTCTTGCTTAGAGATGGCACCTCAGAAGGGTGGAGGCTGGGCTCAGGGTGAGGGCGAGCTGGAGTTAGTAAGGGAGGCTGGTGAAGAGCCAAGTGGAGGATGTGGCATCCTTTGGTTGTCATGGAGACAATGGGGCCCTGGAAATCACAGCCTGCCCTTGGGCTGCTATTTAATTAAGCTACCCAACCATGGCAGGGAATCACTGTTTTAATTTATTTTTATACTTTATTTCATCCCCAGAAAGAGTTCAGGAGGATTTTAAGAACCAATACAGAACACAATAGGTTAAAAATAGAAAGCCCTGAGAAGGGAAAATAAGGAGGGCTTCTGGGTTATCTCCACCCTTGGTGAGCTGTCAGTGGCTTAACTCTCATGAAGGAGTTCCTGCTCGTGCTGACATCTGGCATCCAAGGCACTTGATATCACTGTAGCGGGGTCGTGGGCAAGCTTCCCCAGGGAACACCTGACCAAATGATTGTCCAAAGATGGAGGTGATTCTGAAGAAGGCAGCACCCTGGAGCCCTCCAAGTTACATAAGTGCAGGAAGAGAGAACATGAGACTCAAATCTATGACCTAGGGACTTCCCTGGTGGTCTAATGGTTAAGACTTTAAGACTTCAGGTTTCAATGCAGGGGTTGGGAGTTTGATCCCTGCTGGGGGAGCTAAGATCCCACATGTGTGGAGGCCAAAAAACCAAAATATAAAACAGAAGCAATATTGTAACAAATTAAATAAAGACTTTTAAAATGGTCACATCCAAAAGAAACAAACAAACAAACAAACAAAAAACATCTGTGCCTTAACACCTTTTTATGGACTAAATTACATTCCCTTTGAACATAGTTCAAGTCCTAACCCCTAGCACCTAAGAATGTGACCTTATTGGAAAATAGGATCTTTGGAGATGTAATCAAGTTAAAATGAGATTATGAGGGTGGGCTTATTCCAGTATGATTGCAGTCATTCGGAAAATGACACAGAGACGTCCTTGGCTGTGCTGGGTCTTAGTTGTATTAGGAACATGCGGAATTTTTAGTTGCTATTTCGTTTTTAATAGCTTGCAAACTCTTAGTTGTGGCATGCGGGACCTAGCTCCCTGATCAGGGATCCAACCCAGATCCCTAGCATTGGGAGCACAGAGTCTTATCCACTAGACTACCAGAGAGGTCCCATGCATCATTTTAAGTTTATCCTATTTGAAGTACATTGAGTTTCTTGGATGTGCACATTAATGTTTTTCATCAAATTTGAGAAGTTTCGATCCATGGTTTCTTAATATATTGTTTCTGCCCCTTTCACTTCCTCCTCTTCTTCCGGGCCTTCAGAAGATTCTGTTCATTTTTCTCCCTTCTTTTCTCTTCCTACTCTTCAGAATAGACCATTTCATTTGGCATTTTCAAGTCCACTGATTCTTTCTTCTGTCTGTTCAAATCTGCTGGGCCCTTCTAATGAATTTGCCTTTCAATTATTGCACATTTTTATATTTTTCATAATTTATCAGTTCAGTTCAGGTCAGTCGCTCAGTCATGTCCGACTCTTTGCGACCCCATGGACTGCAGCACGTGGGGATTCCCTGTCCATCACCAACTCCCGGGCTTGCCCAAACTCATGTCCATTGAGTCAGGGATGCCATCCAAATCTTTCCCAGCATCAGGGTATTTTCCAGTGAGTCAGTTCTTTGCATCAGGTGGTCAAAGGATTGGAGCTTCAGCTTCAGCATCAGTCCTTCCAGTGAATATTCAGGACTGATTTCCATTAGGATTGACTGGATTGATCTCCTTGCTGTCAAGGGACTCTCAAGAGTCTTCTCCAACACCATAGTTCAAAAGCATCAGTTCTTTGGCACTCAACTTTCTTTATGTTCCAACTCTCATATCCATACATGACTGCTGGAAAAACCATAGCTTCAACTAGATGGACCTTTGTCAGTAAAGTAATGTCTCTGCTTTTTAATATGCTGTCTAGGTTGGTCATAGCTTTTCTTCCAAGGAGCAAACGTCTTTTAATTTCATGCCCACAGTCACCATCTGCAGTGATTTTGGATCCCAAGAAAACAAAGTCTGTCACTGTTTCCATTGTTTCCCCATCTATTTGCCATGAAGTGACCATAATTTATATCATCTTATTAATATTCTGTATTTGGTGAGACATCATCATCATATTTTCCTTTAATTCTTTAACAGGTTTCCTTTAGTTCTTTGAACATATTTAAAATGAGTGATTTAAAATCTTTATTATAGGACTTCCCTGGTGGTCCAGTGGTCAAGGCTTCATGCTCCCAATGCCAGGGGCCCAGGTTCAATTTCTCGTCAGGGAACTAGATCCCACATGCTGCAGTGAAGATTGAAATCATGTGTGCTGCAAAAAAAAGACCTGGCACAACCAAATAGATAAATAAATAAAATATTAAAATAAAACTGTTATAACTATGATTCTGGGCACTTGGTTTTCAAGGCTGCCACAGAGCTGGGCCAGGAGGAGGGAAAATGGAAACAAAGCAAGTTAAAATACCAGAAAAACCATTGTTCTTACTCTAATTCAACCTTTAAAAAAAAAACAAAAACACTACTTCTGGATTGCTAAACATCTGGTTAGTTTCTGAAATTCTGAAAAACATTTATTTGGAAAAGTTTGCCATTTTTCTTTCTTTCTGCTCTATGGAGTTTTGCCCATCCTTACTGTACAGTAATTTTGCTGACATTACTAAATTTCATTGATTTCTTGTCTTTTTTTTTTTCCCTCAGCACTGCTTTAGAGGCATCCTGCAAATATTGATAAGTTGTATTTTATTTTCATTCAGTTACATGGACTTTTTTCCTTTGAGACTTCCTCTTTAACCCATGGATAATTTAGAATTCTGTTGCTTTGTATCCAAGTGTTTAGAGATTTTTCTATTGATTTTTCATTATTGATTCCTACCTTGATTCCATTATCTTCAAAGAACTTACTTTGTATAATTTAAAATCTTTTAAATGTGTTGAGGCTTGTTTTATGGCCCTGGATATGCATGGTCTTTCTTTGTGAATGTTTCACGGGCACTTAAAAAAAGAATGTATATTTTGCTGTTGTTGGGTAGAGTATTGCAAAAACATTAATTAGATCTTGGTAGGTGGTGGTATGTAGATCTTCTGCATCTTTCTGGATTTTCTAATAGCTCTATCAATTGCTGAGAGTGGAGTGTTGATATTCCATGTTCATGAATTTGTTTATAATATTTGCCTACTATGTATGGATCTAACCCAGGTCTCCTGCATTGCAGGCAGATTCTTTATCATCTGAGCCACTAAGGAAGCCCATATATATCTATATGTGTATATATACATATAACTTATCACAGTCTACCATTAAATATGCTTAATTGCTATTTTAGTTTTATTTAATTTTAGTTTTTTATTGAAGTATGGCTGATGTACAATGTGTTAATTTCTACTGTACAGCAAAGTGACTCAGTTACACATATACATACATTCTTTTTTATAATCTTTTCTATTATGATTTCTCACAGGATATTAAACAGCACCCTGTTCTATACAGAAGGACCTTGTTATCCATTCTATACATAACAGTTTGCATCTGCTGATCCCATACTCCCAATCCATCCCTCCCCCTTGCCCTTGGCAACCCTCAAGTCTGTTATCTATGGCTGTGAGCCCTTTTTGGTTTCATAAATAAATTCATTTGTGTCTTATTTTAGATTCCACACATAAGTGATATCTATGGTATTTGTCTTTCTCTTTCTGACTTACTTCACTTGGAATGATAATCTATTAAGTTCACTCAATGTATTGCTGCGAATGGCCTTGTTTTATTTTTAATTAATTGACTTTTTAGTTATAGTGGTGGTAGCTTAGTCTCAAAGTCGTGTCTAGCTCTTTGAGACCCCATGGAATGCAGCATATCAAGCTTCTCTGTCCTTCATTATCTCCTGGAGTTGGCTCAAACTCATGTCTACTGAGTCAGTGATGCCATCCAATGATCTCATCCTCTGTCATCCCCTTCTCCTCCTGCCTTCAATCTTTCCCAGCATCAGAGTCTTTTCCAATGAGCTGGCTCTTCACATAAGGTGACCAAAGTATTAGAGCTTCAGCTTCACCATCAGTTCTTCCAAAGAATATTCTTTGGAAAGGTTGATTTCTTTTAGGGTTGACTGGTTCGATTTCCTCACTATCCAAAGGACTCTTAAGAGTCTTCTTCAGCACCACATCAGCATCGATTCTTTGGTGCTCAGCCTTCTTTATGGTCCAACTCTCACATCCATACATGACTGCTGGAAAAATCATAGGTTTGACTATATGGTCCTTTGTCAGCAAAGTGATGTCTCTGCTTTTTAATTCATTGTCTAGGTTTGTCATAGCTTTTCTTCCAAGGAGCAAGTGTCTTCTAATTTCCTGCCTGCAGTCACTGTCCACATTGATTCTGGAGCCCAAGAAAATGAAATCTGATGCTGTTTCCACATTTTCCCCATTTGCCACGAAGTGATAGGACTGGATGCCATGATCCTCATTTTTTGAATGTTAAGTTTAAAGCCAGGTTTTTCACTCTCCTCTTTCACATTCATCAAGAGTTCTCTAGTTCCTCTTCAGTTTTTGTGGAGGGCATTATGTGAAGTGAAATAAGTCAGACAAAGAAAGATAAATACTATATCATATCACATATATGTGCACCCTAAAAACATACAATAAAGTATTAAATGTAACAAAAAAGAAGTAGACTCAGATACAGTGAACAAAGCAGGGGTTCCCAGTGTGTAGGAGAAGGCACGGAGGGAACATAGGGGTAAGTAAGTGGGAGAAATTCCCTTGCTAAGACTAGTGAGGGGGCACTCTCCATCCCCTTCTCTGTTCCTTTTCACTGTAATCACACTNATAATAATCACTCCAGAGTGGACTGGATGAAAACTACAAGAGTCCTTTATTATTGGCCATGATTCCTGTGGGTCAGAATTCACACAGGGTACCCTGAGGGAATTGGTTTTTTCTCCATTAGGTTTGGAGCCGCAGCTAGAAGTTTGAAGCCTGGCACCTGAAATCATCCAAAGGCTTGTTTACTCACCAATCTGGCATTTGTTTCCAGCTGTCAACTGAGACTGGAGCTTGGGCTGCTGGATGGAAACCCACAGGCACAGCCTCACCATGAAGCCTGATCTTCCACACAGCATGGGGGCTGTGTTTGAAAAGTGAACAAGCTGAGAGAGAGGGAGACAAAAAAGACAGCAAGTGGAATCCTACTGCCTAATTATAATGTAGACTTGAAAGTCACACAGCATCACTTCTGCCACATTCTGTTGGTCAAGGCAGTTGCAAACACACATCTAGTTTTAATGGGCACAACTGTTGTCAGTGTCATACTCTTTGAAGAGCATATGCAATGGGACACATGTTAGTGCAGCCATACTTGGAAAATGCAATTTGCTGGAGTGCCAGATACATCCAAAACAATCCTTCAAGTTTTATGCCTACGTGAACTTCATGGCTTCCAAATTTGGCTACAAAAATAAATAAATAAGTGCATTAATGAATGACTTCACCTCGTTTGTGCTATGTGCTTAGTTGCTCAGTCATGTCCAACTCTTTGGGACCCCATGGACTGTGGCCCACCAGGCTCCTCTGTCCAGGGAGATTCTCTAGGCAAGAATACTGGAGTGAGTAGATGTTCCCTTCTCCAGGGGATCTTCCCAGCCCAGGAATCGAACCCTTGTCTCCTGCATTGCAGGACCACCTGAACCATCTGAACCACCAGGGCTCACGTGGTTTAAGATGATTTAAAATACTTTTAAAATCATCTTAAATACTTGAATTTTAAAATACTTTTCTCTCCCCTCCACTGGGTTCATTGAAGATTTTATATGATAGACAAAATGTCCAACTGTTTGCGACCCCCTGGACTATAGCCCACCAGGCTCCCCTGTCTATGGAATTCTCCAGGCAAGAATACTGGAGTGGGTTGCCATTTCCTTCTCCAGGGGATCTTCCTGACCTAGGTCTCCTGCACTGCAGGCCGGCTCCTGCATTGCAGGTGGATTCTTTACTGAGTGAGCCACTAGGTTATTATTGAAAATAATCTATAAGATACCCCAATCACTACTAGCTAGCTCTGTTCCTATTTCATTCCTGGAATTACAGCATTCCAGAACAGCAGGGAATCTGAAACTTTGGAGTTTTCTTGAGCAGTTTAAGCAAGTGGTTCAGTGAAACTGTAGAAGCAACAATCTCCAACATATTGCCTGGTTAGGTTTTGATAACTTGATTTCTAGTCGCTAGAACTAGCAAAGGAGAAAAATCTTGAGAATATATTTATGTTTGGAATATGGTCAATCACATTGTGTAAGTTAAGATCCTGATTTTCACCTGTGTGATTCCTTTCTGGCAGCAATGTAAAATAAAACAATACCACCTTCTCCAAAGTGTGTTGAGTCTCTGCCTCCAGCACTCATATTCATCAAGTGACTCATTTGCTATTAATTCTGGAGACACTTTTGTATCTGCAGCAGCACTTATTTCTGCAGATCGGGAGAAGCAAAGTTGTTAACTTCATTCACAGACATCCCCTGAAATTGCCAGTCAGCTTCACCCTTGCCCTTCAGAAAGCTAAATAGCCAAATGCATATTTCAGCATCACTTATAGCATCAATAAACTTGCAACTAATTAATTTCCATGAGAATGTGTACTTATCATCGTAACTATTCAGCCTGCTGCTGCTGCTGCTAAGTCGCATCAGTCGTGTCCGACTCTATGCGACCCCATAGACGGCAGCCCACCAGGCTCCCCCGTCCCTGGGATTCTCCAGGCAAGAACACTGGAGTGAGTTGCCATTTCCTTCTTCAGTGTATGAAAATGAAAAGTGAAAGTGAAGTCGCTCAGTCGTGTCCGACCCTTCGCGACCCCATGGACTGCAGCCTACCAGCCTCCTCCGTCCGTGGGATTTTCCAGGCAAGAGTACTGGAGTGGGGTGCTATTGCCTTCTCCGACTATTCAGCCTAACAATGCCTAATAACTGCTTGTTCATATTCTTTAGAGCCTTCATGATATCTGCATCAGAGAGGGGTTTCATGGATATTGTATGTAATTTTGAAGATTTTCCTACTTTGAAAATCTTCAGGTGGCACAGTTTATCTTCTGCTTTTAATTTTCCTCACAAATGTGAAGAAAGACATTTTTTTGTGAAAGACTTAAGCCTTAAATGGAAATAAATAATAATTAAATGTAATTTTTATGTCATTTTATTTACATTTATGAATGCTAATACCCAAGTGATTCTACAGTGTTTAAAACTGTATTATCTACTCCCTTTTGTTTTGTCTTGCATTATTTAAATTTCTGCAACTATATATATATAAATATATATATGTTTTCAAGAATATATACTATTCTTCCAAAAGTTTACCAAGTTAAGACACTTGTAATATTTTAGTAACTGTCAATCTGTTTCCCTACTCACTTATTTAAAAGTTTTTGTTAGTTTTTATATAAAACTGACAACTTTGCTAATCAACTTTTATTACTGTACATTTGACTCCAGACATCTGATAGAATTTCAACATGTAAAGCACATAAGGATATTATTTGGCTCTATTGATATATAGCTCATGCACATCTCTATTAGAAAATGAAATCAAATATTAACAATGACCCAAAACATGCCTTACTCATACCATTGATTTGTTATGATTGATAAGATATGCTAAAAATCTAATTTGTTCAAAGTATAAATGCTAGGATGCTAGAAATGAAGCAAACTTTTATCTATTTGGCTTTCCAAGGACTAAGAGCACAGTTGAGTCAGACATAGTGGCCCAAAGTGCCCTTTGGCTACACTAGGAGTTCTGATGGAAATCCTAGAATTTCCTAAGACCCAGTCAGCAGTGTCACAAGACATATGAATTGAAAAATGCAACTTGGGGTTGGTTACCTACTTCTTCCCAAAGGTTTCTCCTCATATTCCAGTTCTCATTCACCCCTGGATTTAGGTTTTGACAAATATACAAAATATTATCCATATGATAATCCATAGTAGCTACTTTCTGTATTTTCCACACTTGTACACATGCTGCCTCTCACCTCATTTTTCCTTTAAATATGAAACATGTGTGCCAAAACTATAGACAAAGGAAAATCCTTCTTTGATAGTCTCAGGTTTCCAACTGTCAATGCTTTATAAAGTTATTGTCATGAAAACTTGTCTCCACTTCTAGGGATGGTCTCCGAAAAACAATCCGGTCAGCAAAGTTTATCCCTATATCTGCTCACACCTACTACACACTACCTCCCTCCTCCAGAGGAGTGCCCTTCCAGGCATCTGGAGCTCAACCTTCCACCAAATCTCTCCCTGCCTCTTTGCCACAACTTTTTTATCCTGTTCATTTTCCCAAATCCCTGATCTGCCTCTAGGTAACAAGGAAGAGGAAAAAGGGCAAGGGGATATATTCTGAATATGTCACCCCAGTTTTTGGACATACTTGTATTTTACTGATGTACTTTAGAGAAAAGGTTTATCTGAAAGAATTTATTACAACAGTGGCAATTTTAAGTATTCCAGCAGTGTGATACTGAGAGTAATGATTGATGATAGAGAGAAACATTTTTTGAACAAGAAAACTTTTCTGCATCTAACACATTACACTACAAATTTCAGTATTAGTCTTTCAATTGCAGAGGATCCGGTATGACCTCTTCAACATCCCCCAGCCTTGCTGGGGCCTCTTTTCCATGCTCTCACAGCATCCTACTCGTGTCTCAGCCAGTGCACATGCTATGGAGATTCCATAAAAGCTTACTTGGCCATAAGTAACAACCAGAAGATAATAGAGATAAGATTTGAATCTGGGCCTCTCTGTTATCAGAACCTATGTTCTCATAACCCCATGTCCGTCCACTGCAGTACTATTCACAATGATCAAGACATGGAAACAAATCAAGAGTCCATCAATGGATGATAAAGAAGGCTTTCTAGGTGGCTCAGAGGAGTGGTAAAGAATCTGCCTGCCAAAGAAGGCACAGATTTGACCTCTGGGTTAGGAAGATCCCCTGGAGCAGGGCATGGCCACCCACTCCAGTATTCTTGCCTGGGAAATCCCATAGACAGAGGAGCCTGGAGAGTTACAGTCCATGAAGAGTTACAGTCCACGAGGTTGAACACAACTTAGCAACTAAAGCAATAGCAATTTGTAACAACATGGCTGGACCTTGAGAACGTGATGCTAAGTGAAACAAGTCAGATAAAGACAAATACTGTATGAATGCTGTGTGATTCCATTTATATGCGAAATTTAAAAAAAAAAAAAACTCATAAAAACAGAATAAAATGGTGGTTGCCAGAGGCTGGGGGTGGGAGGAATGAGAAGATGTTGGTCAAAGGGTACAAATTTCCAGATGTAAGATGAATAAGTTCTGGGGATCTACTCTTTACCACGTTGACTATAGTTAACAACACTGTTATTACAAACTTGAAATTTGCAGAGAGAGTAGATCTTAAAAGTTCTTGCCAAAAAACAAAAAATATTATAATATGTGAGGTGATAGACATGTTAACTAACCTTACTTAGTGTGGTACCATTTTGAAATATACACCTAATCAAATCATCATACTGTATACCTTAAATGTATATGATGTTATATGTCAATTATATCTCAATAAGGCTGAAAACATTCAATTTAACAAAATGTCCCCTATACAGTCTTGGCATGCAATAAGAGCTCAATGAATGCGGAAAGCTTTCTGGATGAGAGGCAACAGGTTCTGCTGGAAAAACCACAGAACTTTGCCAGTAACTTAGAGGAGTTACTTTTCTTCCATGAGTCTCAGCTCTTCTTCCCAAACATGAGGAGATCGGTCCTATTATTAGGGAAACTTAATATTGAATAATTTGTTACTGGCCCTGCAACTCCAAATCAAGCACATTTAACAATGTTTCTCCTCAGAAAGAAGCATATTTCTTTAAAACGGTCCAATTGCAGAACTATAAGAAGAAATAGTCTACTTACTCCACATATCAGTTTATATAAAAATAGAAGTGCCTCAGAAAACACTAAAACCTAATAGAGTGTTTTAATGCCTAAGTGAAAATAATATATATATGTAAAAACCCTGAAAGCAAAGAATAAACTTTCTTTTGATACTTGGCAGCCCCAGAAAGGGATGATAGATTTTGCATTTGTTGTTTGGAATTTCATTTATATTCAATTCAGTGCTGTAGGATTTAGAACATCATGAAAATGTTTCAGCTCTTAGGGAAGGAAAAAGAGAGAAGAGATAATAAAAGTTAATCCTTGGATTAAATGGAGTAAAATTAAAGGAAGTTTAAACATACCTCAGAATATAACATATTCTGTTGCTGTATGGAAAAAAACATATCTTCCAAGGAAAAAATGGAGTGCATCATGCAGGTAAATGCAAGCTCAATAAAAAGAAAGATATATTTATAGATTTGCCACATTGCTGAAGCATACACCAGAGCTTCACTCTATAGATTTAAATACATAATTGCTTCAGAGTCCTACTAGCTGAGTTTAAACCTATAATTGTTTAAGCCCCTATTGTAAGCAAAGCTTTGCAAACTCTCAAATATGCCCAGGAAAAAAAATGCTACCCTCAGCTGTGGCTAGAAAAACAATCAGAAGACATTCAATAGCATTTGTTAAGTTATAAGAAAATGTTCAAATATCATTTCTTCTAATTTAGACCAGCATCCAATTAAACCCAAATCTTGCACAGATCTTCATTTAAGTTTTAAAACCTATTTTTATTAAAAACTTTAAAAAGGATTTGAGTTTTCTTAAGTATTCCCAGCTGGATGCATTATCTGTACTGAATTTATAATTCAAAGTAGCAGTGCCAGGTGGTCCCATAGGCTTAATGAGTTTTTGATTATAAGTGCAGAGTAAAAAAAATTGAAATAGAAATATGTTTAGGACACCTCTATTTCTAACTTGTCTAGATGCTACCTTTCAGCTAAAGCTTCATCTTTGTCCCTAACAGAGACATGGCAGATGTAGTAGGGATGGTCAACAGCCACTAGACAGACCTGTGATGGAATTTTATTCTGGCCTTTTCCCAGACTATATCCTGTGTAACTGGAAACTCTGGAATAAACCAAAGCAGGCTACCTCTAAATGATTCCAGATGGGTTTCTATCCATGGAGCGATGTTTTAAAGATAATTTTAAAGGAAGAGAGGTTGTAAAAGGAAAGAGAAAGAAATTCTTTTGCAGCTGATATTCAAGGAAGGAGAGTTATTGTAATAAAATATAACATATGTTAATAAACTGCTGTCTTGCCAAAGTGATCAGTTACCCTAAGAGATAATTCTCTTTCAGTTTAGGTATGCAGGTTTGATGGCAGAAAGGCAAAAATGACTTTGAAAAAGGCAGGAAAGTAATTTTGAACTCTGCAATTGACATGGGATAAAGGAGAGGATAAAGGAGAAGCTAGTGGAGGTGATGGAATTCCAGTTGAACTATTTCAAGCCTGAAAGATGATGCTGTGAAAGTGCTGCACTCAATATGCCAGCAAATTTGGAAAACTCAGCAGTGGCCACAGGACTGGAAAAGGTCAGTTTTCATTCCAAGCACAAAGAAAGGCAATGCCAAAGAATGCTCAAACTACCACACAACTGCACTCATCTCACACGCTAGTAAAGTAATGCTCAAAATTCTCCAAGCCAGGCTTCAGCAATACGTGAACCATGAACTTCCTGATGTTCAAGCTGGTTTTAGAAAAGGCAGAGGAACCAGAGATCAAATTGCCAACATCTGCTGGATCATGGAAAAAGTAAGAGAGTTGCAGAAAAACATCTATTTCTGCTTTATTGACTATGCCAAAGCCTTTGACTGTGTGGATCACAATCAACTGTGGAAAATTCTGAAAGAGATGGGAATACCAGACCACCTGACCTGCCTCTTGAGAAACCTATATGCAGGCCAGGAAGCAACAGTTAGAACTGGACATGGAACAACAGACTGGTTCCAAATAGGAAAAGGAGTATGTCAAGGCTGTATATTGTCACCCTGCTTATTTAACTTATATGCAGAGTACATCATGAGAAACGCTGGGCTGGAAGAAGCACAAGCTGGAATCAAGATTGCCGGGAGAAATATCAATAACCTCAGATATGCAGATGACACCACCCTTATGGCCTGTCTCTTATACACATCTAGATGTGTATAAGAGACAGGCTCAGNCAGAGTACATCATGAGAAACGCTGGGCTGGAAGAAGCACAAGCTGGAATCAAGACTGCCGGGAGAAATATCAATAACCTCAGATATGCAGATGACACCACCCTTACTGCAGAAAGTGAAGAGGAAATAAAAAGCCTCTTGATGAAAGTGAAAGAGGAGAGTGAAAAAGGTGGCTTAAAGGTCAACATTCAGAAAATGAAGATCATGACATCTGGTCCCATCACTTCATGGCAAATAGATGGGGAAACAGTGGAAATGGTGCCAGACTTTATTTTGGGGGGCTCCAAAATCACTGCAGATGGTGACTGCAGCCATGAAATTAAAAGACACTTACTCCTTGGAAGAAAAGTTATGACCAACCTAGATAGCATATTCAAGAGCAGAGACATTACTTTGCCAACAAAGTTCCGTCTAGTCAAGGCTACGATTTTTCCAGTGGTCGTGTATGAATGTGAAAGTTGGACTGTGAAGAAAGTTGGGTGCCGAAGAATTGATGCTTTTGAACTGTGGTGTTGGAGAAGACTCTTGAGAGTCCCTTGGACTGCAAGGAGATCCAACCAGTCCATTCTAAAGGAGATCAGTCCTGGGTGTTCTTTGGAAGGACTGATGCTAAAGCTGAAACTCCAATACTTTGGCCACCTCATGCGAAGAGTTGACTCATTGGAAAAGACTCTGATGCTGGGAGGGATTTGGGACAGGAGGAAAAGGGGATGACAGAGGATGAGATGGCTGGATGGCATCACCAACTTGATGGACAAGAGTTTGGATGAACTCCAGGAGTTGGTGATGGACAGGGAGGCCTGGTGTGCTGTGATTCATGGGGTCGCAAAGAGTCAGACACGACTGAGCGACTGAACTGAACTAAATGTATATACATATACATATATATTATATATTTGATATATATAACGTTAATATGTACATATGAAAAATAGATAATTTAGACATTTAAATATCATTAATTTTTAAGTCAATAGGAAAAACAAATTAGAGATTTGATTTTAAAAGTAGAGAAAAATTAATGAATTAGAGCAGAAATCACACTTTTTCTTAGTAACACATAGTAAACATTTTAGGATTGGGGGGTCATATTTTTTCTACCACAGTTACTCAATTTTGCCAGCATAAGGCAAAAGTAGTCATGAACAAAGCTCATGATAGTGCTCAAAAAGAAGCTTTTTTACAAAAATAGATGGCTGGAATGAGGGCATATTTTACCAATCCATGAATCTGATGATAGAAATGAGAAATTAATTCAGAAAACAGTGCACAAAGAAAGAAATTGAAACATGAGAGGATTTAATAGGTAGGAAAGTCCATGATGGCTAGAACATTAGCCATCATGACAATACTTTCAATAAGAAAAATTAAAAACAAGGATAACTGTGATATAAATATATTTGAAAGCATTGCAGAGAAAACAAAGCAGTAAAGAATTATATTATTGGCTAAGATTTGGAAAAGAAGTGACTGCAGAGAGGTAAGCTTGGCATTGGTGCATCTGTCAAATTCAGAAGCTGCTAAGAAATTCTCCAAAGCAGGCTTAAACAGTACATGAACCATGAACTTCCAGTTGTTCATGCTGGATTTAGAAAAGGCAGAGGAACCAGAGATCAAATTGCCTACATCTGCTGGCAAGAAAATTCCAGAAAACATCTGCTGCTGCTTTATTGACTATGCCAAAGCCTTTGACTGTGTGGATCACAACAAACTGTGGAAAATTCTGAAAGAGATGGGAATACCAGACTATCTTACCTGCCTTATGTAAGAAAGCAAAGAAGAACTAAAGAGCCTCGTGATGAAAGTGAAAGAGGAGAGTGAAAAAGTTGGCTTAAAATTCTCCATTCAGAAAACAAAGATCACGGCATCTGGTCCCATCACTTCATGGCAAATAGTTGGGGAAGCAATGGAAATAGTGAGAGACTTTATTTTTTTGAGCTCCCAAATCACTGCAGATGGTGACTGCAGTCGTGAAATTAAAAGACGCTTGCTCCTTGAAAGAAAAGCTATGACCAAGCTAGAAAGCATATTAAAAAGCAGAGATATTACTTTGCAACAAATGTCTGACTTGTCAAAGTTATGGTTTTTCCAGTAGTCTTGTATGAATGTGAGAGTTGGGCTATAAAGAAAGCTGAGCATCAAAGAATTGATACTTTTGAACTGTGGTGTTGGAGAAGACTCTTGAGAGTCCCTTGGACTGCAAGGAGTTCAAACCAGTCAATCCTAAAACAAATCAGTTCTGAATATTCATTAGAAGGACTGATGCTGAAGCTGAAGCTCTAGTACTTTGGCCACCTGATGGGAAGAGCTGACCCATTGGAAAAGATCCTGATGCTGGGAAAGATTGAAGGTGGGAGGAGAAGAGAGCGACAGAGGATGAGATGGTTGGACAGCATCACCAACTCGATGTACATGAGTTTGAGCAAGCTCCAGGAGTTGGTGATGACATGGACTGCATCTTGGCATGCTGCAGTCCCTGGGGTCACAAAGAGTCAGACACAACTGAGTGAGTCAATTGAACTGAACAGGGAAAAACCAGTAGCGGACTGAAACAGACTTAATTCCATCTCTAGTCTCCTCAATCTAATCTATAATAGGATTAAGACAAATGAGAATTGGCAATGTCTCTAGCTATATAGGACAGATGCAAAATAAATTGTGTCTGAGTGAAGAGAAAATTTTCTTAACTTTAAATTAGGTCTCCATTTCCTTGATATTCAATGTCTCATATTCATTATAAACACCAGAAAGCAGACAAAACAACATGATAGAAAACCAAGAGAAAAAAAACGGAAAATAGAAACAAATCCATACTGATCATTGAGTTACCCACAGTGATTTTTAAACAGCTAAGTTTTGTGCTGGCTTCCCTGGTGGCTCATCCGTAAAGAATCCGACTACAGTGCAAGAGCTGCCGGAGAGGGGGGGTTTGATCCCAGGGCCAGGAAGATCCCCTGGAGGAGGGCGTGGCAGTCCACCCCAGTCTTCTTGCTGGAGAATCCCATGGACAGAGGAGCCTGGCAGGTTATAGTCCATAGGGTCGAAATCAGTCAGACATGCCTGAAGCAACTTAGCATGCAAGCTTGGTGTATTCAAATAAGTAAAAGATAAGATTAAGTGGCTGACAGAAAATGGAGTGGGGTGGGAATTGAAGGGAATTCTAGACTTTAAAAATAAATATCTGAAATTTAAAAATTGAAAAATAAATTTAATTGAAGGTTAAACACACTTGAAAGAAAGAATTAGTGGGAAGAAGCTATATCAAATGAAAAACTGAGACGGAGAAGGAAAGAGAACAAAGGACCAAAGAGAGCAGAGCATAGTAAAATGAGCAGATGTCTATGCAACTGAAGCCCAATAACGAGAGAAAGAGAGAATACGGCAGATATCAAAGTAGCCACACAAAGCTCAAAAAGCAAGCAAGTCTCAAAACATCTCAAACATAAAACAGATTTCCTAATACATTAGAAAATAAAGAAATGTCTGGTGGCTCAGATGTTAAAGAGTCTGCCCACAGTGCAGGAGACCCAGGTTCAATCCCTGGGTCGGGAAGATCCCCTGGAGAAGGAAATAGCAACCCACCCCAGTATTCTTGCCTGGAAAATTTCATGAATTGGGGAGCCTGGCAGGCTACACAGTCCATGGGGTCAGAAAGAGTCAGACACGACTAAGTGACTTCACTCAGTACTAGGAGGTCCATTGATCAAATAAGAAAACTTAATAAGATCTGGAAAATTGAATGAATGATAATTATTGTCAAAACTTGTGAAATGAAGCTAAAACATGCTGTAAAAAGTGTTTATAATTAAATATATGTATTAGAAAAGAAGAAAGGCTGAAAATGAATAATATAAAATTCAGTTTCACAAGTCAGGGGAAAATTGCCAATTACACACACACAAAAGAATTAAATAGTAAAAGCCAAACTTAATAAAGCAAAAATAAATATACAAAGAGAAGATTAACAGAACCAATGTTAGTTTTCAAAAAGTAATAAAGTCAGTAAAACATTGCTGATATTGATAAACAAAAAATGGTGGGGGGAGGGACAATGTACCAAAATCAAGAACATAGACAAGAATACCAGTACATAGGCTACAAACAATAAAAACAATTTTTAAGCTAAAAAATTTTTTTAAAAAATAAATTTGAAAACATGCAAATTTGAAATGGGCCAGTTCTGAGAAAAACTTACCAAAACTGACATGAAAATAAATAGGAAAAAAAAAAAAAGAATAGTCCCATAGCTATTCTAAAAACCAAAACTCACCATTAAAGACTTCCCACAAATAAATTGCAAAGATAAGTGGGTCCAATAACTAAACCAAACTTTGAGTGATAAACACTAGAATCTTAAAAACACACTTCAAGAGAATAGAGACCAACACATTACAATGGCATTGCAAGCAGGAACACTGCAAGCTAGTCTCACTCCTAAATACAGGTGTAATATTGTAAGCCAATCATAAAGCAACTAAAAATAAATAAACATTTTTTAAATCTTCAGCAAAATACTAATAAGCTTAAAGAAAAAAGAAGTGGATTTTTAAATTTTATTCACAAAAGCAGCAAATAAAATAGTGTAGTGAAAGTGAAGTCGCTCAGTCGTGTCCGACTCTTTGAGACCCCATGGACTGTAGCCTACCAGGCTCTTCTGTCCATGGGATTTTCCAGGCAATAGTACTGGAGTGGATTGCCATTTCCTTCTCCAGGGGATCTTCCCGACCCAGGGATCAAACCCAGGTCTCCCGCATTGGAGGCAGATGCTTTAACCTCTGAGCCACCAGGGAAGTGCTGGAGTGGACTGCCAAATAGTGTACCTGGGAGAAAAATTTTTTAAAGATACAAACAACTTCTGTAGAGATAATTACAAGAGGAATGTTATAAAGGACGTGAAAAATTACCCAAATAAATGAAGTGAAGTGAAGTCGCTCAGTCGTGTCCAACCCTTTGCGACCCCATGGACTGTAGCCTACCAGGCTCCTCCTTCCATGGGATTCTCCAGGCAAGAGTACTGGAGTGGGTTGCCATTTCCTTCTCCAGGGGATCTTCCCGACCCAGGAACTGAACCCAGGTCTCCAGCATTCCCGGCAGATGCTTTAACCTCTGAGCCACCAGGGACCTATCCAATTTTCTTAGATGACAAAAGCCTTCTTAAAAATTGTGTCAGTTCCTCTCAAAATGTATATTTCAGTTCAGCACAAGGGTGATCAAAAGCCCAAGAACATTCTTTCGATTGAATATAAGAAGATAATCTGAAAGTTCCCATGATATCTCAAGGAGCAAAGAATAGCCAAGAGAGTTTTAAAGATGAACAAGTTAAGAATTATATAAAATTACAATAATTAGGAAAATGTGACCATGGCATTAAAATAGTCAAGAGCCCTGAGAATGACCCACTTTCATAGCTCGGGTGCCCTGGAAAACAAAGCTGAATGCCAAGTTTACATGTGAAGACTTTACTGCTGGGTACAATTTCAAAGAAATAAACATGAGATAAAGCAGAAAGTGAAATTAAGAACAACTTAAATCAAATACAAACTTAACACAACTGATTACTCAGCTTGGAGGGGAGGTAATAGCTCTATAGGAAAAAAAATTTTAATTAAGTCATACCATCCTCATAATCTCATAACATTCTCAAAAGTAAATTCCAGTTGATATGAATCACTAAATGTGAAAAGATTTTAGAAGGAAATACGAGATATTGTCATTACAACCTTTGCATTGGGAAGGATTTCTAAAATAAGATACCAATAGTACAAACTATAAAGGAAAGAAAAATAAATTTAACTACATTAAAACAAAATATTTTATAATAAAAGGTACAACAAATGCAACCTTAAAACCTCATATATCTTACAAATACTATCCCACCTATGAACAATAAAAAAATATGAACAAGAAATTCACAAGTGAAAGGAATTTAAATGGATTATAAACATATGAAAAAAAAGTTCAAGAATTCTAATGATAAGAAACTGTAAATTAAACAACAATGGGATATCATTTCACATCAAACAAAAGTTCAGTGAAACAGATGACCAGGATATAGAAATTCAAGAATATTTACATTGTCCTGATGGGCATGCATCATTTTGGAAACAATGTGCATAGCATCACTGTTTATGGTGATGTTAGAAGATTGGATGTACAAATTTTTGCATATTCATAAAAGGAAATACTAAAGAGCATTGAAGTAACTGAATTAGACCTATTTGTCTCAACACGGATAAATCTCAAAGAATTCATATTGATTGGAAAGAAACAAGTGGAGAATGAGAATCTTAGTATGATACCATAAATAAACTGTTAATTTACAAAGCAATACTAGAGGTCATTTAAATACACACATGTATACAGAAAAAGAGCATAAAAACAAGCATGACAATAATTTATGACAAAGTCTGGGTACAATTTCTCTCTAGGAAGTAAGGGAAGTGAAGAAAATATAAGAGAGATTCATCAATAATTTCAGTGAGATCTGTAAAGCCTTGAAGTTTTCAAGAAAAAAACTATTCTTATTAATAAAGCAAATCATTAAAAAACCAGAACTGTATAAGATTACAGTAAAGTTAATGTATTCTCTATATTCCCTGTATTTGAAATATTCATTAAAAAACAAAACCAACAAAAGCAAAAAGCATGATCTTAGTAGCGATTTCACTTGAAACTCTTTTTCAAAGAAAGAAAAACAAGCAAATTTCTTTGCCCACAGCTAGAAAACATTGGATGTCAGCAAGTCACTTACCAGCTTTTCAGAATGGGACACGGCTTAATGGAGTGTTAACTGCTCTGTCACATTTATGGACTAGCCAGAGTTTGGAGACTAAAGCTTCTGTTGAGATCAGTGGCTTCCTGTTCCTGAGAAAGGAAAGTGAAACTCAAAGCAGCAAGTGAGCAGGAAACAGCAAGCCAACTGCTGTTAAGTTTCTCTTTCCCCAAAGAAAAAAGAGAGAACAAGAAAAAAGAAAGAGAGCTCTGCTCAGCACAAGAAAAAGGTGCAAAGATGTTTGGTCCCCTCAGTAGCCCACATCTACGCATGCATGAAATGCAATTATTAATAGAAATTACAGTAAAACTAATAGTTCAAAATTTGTTGTTCATTTAACTATCTATTTGGCACTGATCTATGGGGCTACATACATTTTCCTAGTTTCTTCAATCTTATAGCGTAAACTTTACTAGCATCCACATTTCTCAAAGTATGAAAATGAAACCTAATGACATTCAGACACTTCGCCCAAAGTGAGCTGATAGAGTGGTGCAGTCAGCTGGTATTCAAAACCCAGCCTCTCTGCACTGGAACAAACAGATTATGATTGGGCTTTTCCTGAATCCATATGTAAGGCAGTGGCGCAGCCTCTTTTCCCATTTGCAAGTTCATTCATTCAACATGGACTTAGACCCTGCAAAGCAAAATGCAGAGTCAGATAAATCCTCCACCCTCAGAGACCATGCCTTGTACTCAGGGAGGCAGGCAGGTAAACCGACAGTTTTGTCAGTGTGCCAAGGGCTACAGGAGGTGTCAGGCGAGTGTATGTTCCTCGGTTTTTGTCTCATCACAACAAAGATTTGGAGCGATGGACATTAAAGCCCCCTCAGCGTGTCACAGCTACTGGAGGAGTAGCCTCTCCAGAGTCCCTCAATTGTGCCCACTGCCACCCGCCTGTTCACAGGAGGCTCAAGGAAACAAGAAACGAGAGATTGTAAAGGAATTAAGATTTCGTTAGGCATGTCCTTCCAGCCATAGGCGCAAGGAGCTCTTAGCCGGAGGTCTTCTGGAATCTGAGACTGAGCCGCGTGAGCTTTCTGCTGAGTTCGTTTTTCATTGTCCCTGTTTCCAGCACGATGGGCCTTCTGCGCTGGGTTTCTTCGCTTTCCGCTTCTGCTTCTACCAGGAGCTTCGCTGAGTTGGGCTCCTGCTGTGCTTGGCCTCTTCGCGGGTAGGCTGTTTCAGCCAGGTTAAATCCGAGTCACAGCACCATAGATGTCACGCTCGTGTGTGCTGCTCCGTTCTTTGTCTCTTCACAACAAAGATTTGGAGTGATGGACATTAAAGCCCCCTTGGTGTGTCACAGCTCTCGGGTCTTGGACAGACAGTGTTATTGCTCTCATGTCTCGAATGGACTGTGTTATAGCTCTTAGACAAATCAGTGTTACAGCTCAGTGTTACAGCTCTATTTTATTTAGAAGATAGCAGGAAAATCCATCTTCGAGGCATGAGGGCACATCGATCCAAAGACGCGAAGAGAAGAGTGCCCCAGCGCGGGAGAGAGAGCAAGCTAGATTTGGCCCCTCTTTTTATATGTTTTTCTCTCCTCTATGTAAATTGGGCCAGCCAGGAGTGTTGTTTGCTTTACCTGAGGTCCTCACTCCGGTCCTCAGACCTTCCTTTGTTCTATTTTTGTGAGCTTTTCCCTTCCTTGTCTTTTAGCCACCACCATTTTGGACTCCTTTTCCCTATTCTACCTATCTAACAGGAGGAATAAGAACAAGATTGTCTGGGAGCCAGGATAATGGTGGCCTCATGCTACTAGTCTTAAGTGAAGTGAAGTCGCTCAGTCGTGTCCTACTCTTGGCGACCCTGTGGACTGTAGCCTACCAGGCTCCTCCATCCATGGGACTCTCCAGGCAAGAATACTGGAGTGGGTAGCCATCTCCTTCTCTAGGGGATCCTCCAGACCCAGGGATTGAACCCAGGTCTCCCGCATTGCAGACAGACGCTTTACCCTCTGAGCCACCAGGAAAGCCCTACTAGTCTGAGGGCACTAGTAAAACACTTGCTAAAAGATCGAAGTTTAGATTGAGACAGGAATTACAAGGAAGAAGTGAAGCAAGAGAGAGCGCAGTGTTATGAGACCTCCAGCTATTTTAGTCTGACTGGAATGGAGTGACATCAGATTGGCAGGCAACAAGGCTAGAGAGATGACCAGGGTTTTAAAGTGTGAGTCGCCCAGTAGGGTCTAATTCTTTGCAACCCCATGGACTGTAGCCAACTAGGTTCCTCTGTACACTGAATTCTCCAGGCAAGAATACTGGAGTGGGTAGCCATTCCCTTCTCCAGGGGATCTTCCCAATCCAGGGANGCAACAAGGCTAGAGAGATGACCAGGGTTTTAAAGTGTGAGTCGCCCAGTAGGGTCTAATTCTTTGCAACCCCATGGACTGTAGCCAACTAGGTTCCTCTGTACACTGAATTCTCCAGGCAAGAATACTGGAGTGGGTAGCCATTCCCTTCTCCAGGGGATCTTCCCAATCCAGGGACTGAACCCAGGGCTCTTGCATTGTAGGCAAACTCTTTACTATCTGAGCCACCAGGGAAGCACGGGGTTCTAAAAAGTCTTATTTAACTTGAATTTTTATCAGAAAAACAACATTCACACTCTGAAAAGCAAGGGGTGGCACAATCAAAAGTGAATGTCTTAGAAACAAAAGTTCTTCGGTTGTTTCTTGCTTTGTAACAAATGCCATAAACTTAGAGGCTTTGAAACAACTCACATTTATTATCATTCAGTTTCCATGGATCAGGAGACCAGCATGGCTCGAATGGATTCTCTCCTCGGGATCTCTCACTAAGGTGTTGGCCAGCGTTGATCTCCTCTTTCCCTGGGAAAGCTCTTTCAGGTAATGGCAGATTTCAGTTCCGAGAAAGTGTAACACTCAGGTCCCCTATTCTTTGCCAGTCTGAGGCCACTCTCAGCTCCAAAAGGTTGCTCCTAGTTTCTTGCCAATGGTCTTCTCACTCATCGGGGGCTTACATGACATGGTAGCAACAGAATCCTCCAGGCCAGCAACAGAATCTCCCTCTTTTGAAATCTTCTTCAGAGAGAGCCCCTTTCTTTTAAGGGTTTACCTGATTGTATGGAGCCCATCCAGTGAGATAATCTCTGTTTTAAGCCAAGAAAGTAATCATTTCTTGGCTTTAAATTGACAGTCCATCATTTTCAGATCTCTCTTCACTCAAAGGGAATCAGTAACACAATGATATAGGTCAGAGGGGGCCAGCATAGATTTCTGACTATCACAAAGAACAAAACTGAGATAAAACTGACCACTTTTTTGCCTTTTCCCCCCTTTTTAAAAAAATAGTTATTTGGCTACACTAGGGTTTAGTTGCAGCACACAGGATCTTTTGTCTTTGTTGTGGAATTTAGGATCTGTAGTTACAGCACGTGATCTCTTAGTTACAGTATATAGGATCTATTTGACTGACCAGAGATCGAACCCAAACATCCTGCATTGAGAGTGGGGAGTCTTAGCCACTGGACCACCAGGAAAGTCCCTCCATTTATTTATTTATTTATTCAATCATCTATCCATTCTTTTTTTTTTTTAAGTAAAGCTGACTTACAATATTGTGTTAGTTTCACTACATAGTGACTCACTATTTTTGCAGATTATATTCCACTATAGATTATTACAAGATAATGGGTATAATTCCTTGTGCTATACAGTAAATCCTTGTTGTGTATCTATTTCATGTGTAGTAGTTTATATCCGTTAATCCCTAACTCTACTTTGTCCACCTTCCCTTCTCTCTCCTCTTTGGTCCCACAAGCTTGTTTTCTATGTCTGTGAGTCTGTTTCTGTTTTGTATACAGTTTTATTTTTTAGGTTCCACTTATATAAGTGTTGGACTTTCCTGGTAGCTCTGCAGGTGAAAAATCTGTCTGCAATGCAGGAAACACAGGAGATATGAGTTTGATCCCTGGATTGGGAAGATCCCTTGGAGAAGGAAATGGCAAACTACTCCAATGTTTTTGCCTGGGAAATCCCATGGACAGATGAGACTAGCGGGCTACAGTCCATACAATCACAAAAGGGTCAGACATGACTTAGGGACTAAACAACACCTGAAACTACTATAATGTAAGTCAATTACACTTTCAAAAAAATTAATCAAACAGGGATTAAAAACACAATTTCCAGTTCTGCCTAGAGTAAGACTCTAAATTTTAGACTCAGGCCTTAAAGACTCAAATGGCCAAAGATTTTTGTCAATTGAGTTATTCCTGTAGCTGAATAGTGGACCACCTCTAAAAGCAATGGGCATCCCCAACACTGAGTGTAGTCAGGAAAACCAGAGAGCCACAGCTCTTCTCGAGGAACAGAAAGGTATGGCCATGCCTTCCTTCTCCTTCTTTGTTCTTCTGCAGCCTCTTTTTGGTACAGACTCGGGGTAGAGTCAGACACGACTGCAGCAACTGAGCATGTTCACATGCGCATGAGACAGTACTGGGAAGTACTGTCTTGCCTTGAACGTTTTGGTTTCCCTCCACTCTACTTAATTTGCTTCCTCCTCTAATAGTTCCTTTCTTCTCTATTTTCTGCCTCCTCAGCATTTTTCCTTCCTTGATTTCCTTTCTGCTCCTCTGTGGTTTGTATCCAATTCTGCTTATTTTTCCTTAACCACTTAATGAACATTTGAAGAATGAATTAAATGGAATAGATGCATGACAATTTAGAAACTCCCAAGATTAAAGAAGAACCCAGTCATGATCACTGTGACCTGTTTTCTAAAAGGAATATAGAGCATATTTAAATAAAAATATCTTTTTGAGAAAATTAAAAAAATTTTTTCTATGGTTTAAGAATTTCCTTTCCTTATGATTAAATATAAAACTACATATTGATTGATTTCTCATTATTCTGCATTGTAGATGAATAGTGAATGGATTTAAACATGATAGTCAAACTCAGGAAGAACTCTGCAGTTTATGTAATTTAGATTTGGGGCAAACTCTCCATTTTTAGAATTGGACCAAGGACTTTGAATCCAGAAGCAGGACAATGTATATCCTAAAGCAGTTTGGGCATGTAACCTAAGCAAACTATTCCAGTAACAGGAGCTTGACTGGGCCCCTTCTCCCTTGATTCCTGGACAAATTTACTTCCAGTTTCCCTGTTGATAGCCCTGTAACACATTGCTGTTCTTTAAGTCAATGAGAGCTGACTACTGTTGCTTATAAAAAAGGAACCATAACAAACCTGCATTCACTTCTCTATCAACACTCTCACATCCTGGTTGATTTGATTCATTTTCATATTTACTTTTCTTTTTTAAAAGTATATACTACAATTAGTGTTTTTAATGGCAACACGGTTAATTTACAATGCTATGTTAGTATCAAGTGTACAGAATCAAGTGATTAAATTATACAAATATATATAATATATTCTTTTTCAGATTTTTGTCCATTATAGGTTATTATAAGATACTGAGCATAGTTCCCTATGCTATACAGATCTTTGTTATCTATTTTTTATACAGTAGTTTGTATCTGTTAATCCCAAACTTCTCATTTATCCCTCCCCCACCCTTTCCTCTTTGGCAACAATAAGATTGTTTTCTATGTCTGTGAGTCTGTTTGTGTTTCTGCACAAGATGATCCCATCCTTCAGAGTCTTCTGGAAGTCGGGCCGATGGACAAGCCGATGAGTCCCTCGATCCAGTTTCTGAGCTCCACCTCCTCCTGAGGGTCGTGTTCTTACAAGAGCTGGTTCTTGACCTCTGCCAGAGAGCCTGCAGGAGGGCCCCTTGTTGAACTGCATGGAGCTCAGGGCTGGTGGAGGGGCACTGCAAGACAGTATGGACAGAGACCCACTGCCAGGTTGCCAGAAATGCTGGCTAAAGTGGACCAGGTGCTCCACCCCCACTGCTGATTCAATGGAACCACTTTGAAGAAGAGAGAGGGGAGAAAAGAACTAACCTAAGTAATGGTCAACACTGAAATCAGATTGATTATATTTTCTGCAGCCAAAGATGGAGAAGCTCTATACAGTCAACAAAAACAAGACCAGGAGCTGACTGTGGCTCAGATCATGAACTCCTTATTACCAAATTCAGATTGAAATTGAAGAAAGCAGGGAAAACTGCTAGACCATTCAGGCATGACCTAAATCAATTCCCTTATGATTATAAAGTGGAAGTGAAAAATAGATTTAAGGGCCTAGATCTGATAGATAGAGTGCCTGATGAACTATGGAATGAGCTTCGTGACATTGTACAGGAGACAGGGATCAAGACCATCCCCATGGAAAAGAAATGCAAAAAAGCAAAATGGCTGTCTGGGGAAGCCTTAGAAATAGCTGTGAAAAGAAGAGAAGAGAAAAGCCAAGGAGAAAAGGAAAGATATAAGCATCTGAATGCAGAGTTCCAAAGAATAGCAAGAAGAGATAAGAAAGCCTTCTTCAACAATCAATGCAAAGAAATAGAAGAAAACAAAAGAATGGTAAAGATTAGAGATCTGGCTCAGAGGTTAAAGTGCCTGCCTCCAATGTGGGAGACCTGGGTTCGATCCCTGGGTCAGGAAGATCCCCTGGAGAAGGAAATGGCAACCCACTCCAGTATTCTTGCCTGGAGAATCCCATGGACGGAGGAGCCTGGTAGGCTACACTCCATGGGGTCGCAAAGAGTCGGACACGACTGAGCAACTTCACCTTCACCTTCACCTTCAAGAAGATTAGAGATACTAAGGGAACATTTCATGCAAAGATGGGCTCAATACAGGACAGAAATGGTCTGGCCCTAACAGAAGCAGAAGATATTAAGAAGAGATGGCAAGAATACACAGAAAAACTGTACAAAAAGGATCTTCACGACCCAGATAATCATGATGGTGTGATAACTCATCTAGAACCAGACATCTCGGAATGTGAAGTCAAGTTCAGTTCAGTTCAGTCGCTCAGTCGTGTCCAACTCTTTGCGACCCCATGAATCACAGCACACCAGGCCTCACTGTCCATCACCATCTCCCGGAGTTCACTCAGACTCACGTCCATCAAGTCCATGATGCCATCCAGCCATCTCATCCTCGGTCGTCTCCTTCTCCTCCCGCCCCCAATCCCTCCCAGCATCACAGTCTTTTCCAATGAGTCAACTCTTTGCATGAGGTGGCCAAAGTACTGGAGTTTCAGCTTTAGCATCATTCCTTCCAAAGAAA
>SJYX01018370.1:220303-238776 GCA_006410675.1 Oreotragus oreotragus
GGCTATGGTTTTTTCTGTGGTCATGTATGGATGTGAGAGTTGGACTGTGAATAAAGCTGAGCGCCAAAGAATTGATGCTTTTGAATTGTGGTGTTGAGAAGACTCTTGAGAGTCCCTTGGACTGCAAGGAGATCCAACCAGTCCATTCTGAAGGGAGATCAACCCTGGGATTTCTTTGGAAGGAATGATGCTAAAGCTGAAGCTCCAGTACTTTGGCCACCTCATGCAAAGAGTTGACTCATTGGAAAAGACTTTGATCCCGGGAGGGATTGGGGGTAGGAGAAGAAGGGAACAACCGAGGATGAGATGGCTGGATGGCATCACTGATTCGATGGACACGGGTCTGAGTGAACTCCAGGAGTTGGTGATGGACAGGGAGGCCTGGTGTGCTGTGATTCATGGGGTCTCAGAGTCGGACACGACTGAGTGACGAACTGAACTGAAGTAACTGCAAAAAACAGTACTTTGAGTAATACTCTAATACTAAAGATGAAAACAACTTCAGTGTTCCATTGTATATATGTACTACAACTTCTTTATGCATTTATCTGTGAATGAATATCTAGGTTGCTTCCATGTCCTGGCTATGTAAATAATGCTACTATCTGTGAGGATGTGGAGGGGTGGGATGTGGAGAGTGAGGCTCCAGAAGGAGGTTTAAAAAAAGTAAAACTCTCACTGTTTGCAGATGACATGATCCTATACATAGAAAACCCTAAAGATGCCAGCAGACGACAAATTACTAGAGCTAACCATTGAATATGGCAAAGTTGCAAGATATCTAATTAATACATAGAAATCCTTTGCATTCTTACACACTAGTAATGAAAAACCAGAAAGAGAAATTGAGGAAATAATCCCATTCACCACTGAAACAAGAACAAACTATCTAGGAGTAAACCTACCTAATGAGACAAAAGACTTGTATGCAGAAAACTATAGACACTGATCCATCCATGCTGGTGCTCAGTCATGTCTGACTCTTTGTGATCCCATGGACTTAGCCTGCAGGCTCCTCTGTCCATGGGATTTCTCAGGCAAGAATACTGGAGTGGGTTGCCATTTCCTCCTCCAGGCCATCTTCTCAACCCCGGGATCAAACCCACATCTCCTGTGTTCCCTGCATTGCAGGTAGATTCTTTACCTGCTGAGCCATTGGGGAAGCCCTGACTGATGAAAGAAATCAAACATGACATAAACAGATGGAGAGATATACCATGTTCTGGATTGGAAGACTCAATGTTGTGAAAATGACTATACTACCCAAAGCAATTCACAGATTCAATGCAATCCCTATCGAACTACCAATGGTGTTTTTCACAGAACTAGAACAAAAAATTTCCCAATTTGTATGGAAACACAAAAGACCCCGAATAACCAAAGCAATCTTGAAAAAGAAGAACAAGCTCAAAGAATCAACTTGCCTGACTTCAGACTATACTATAAAGCTATGGTCATCAAGACAGTATGGTACTGGCACAAAAACAGAAATACAGACCAATGGAATAAGATAGAAAGCCCAGAGATAAACCCAAGCACCTATGGGTACTTTGTCTTTAATAAAGGAGATAAGAATATACAATGGAGAAAAGATAGTCTCTTCAATATGTGGTGCTAGGAAAACTGGACAGCTATGTGTAAAATAATGATATTAGAGCAATCCCTAACACCATACACAAAAATAAACTCAAAATGGATTAAAGACATAAATTTAAGACCAGAAACTATAAAACTCTTAGAGGAAAACATGAGTAGGACACACTTTGACATAAATCACAACAATATCCTCTATGACCCACCTCCTAGAGTAACAGAAATTAAAAAATAAATAAACAAATGGGACCTAATTAAACTTAAAAGCTTTTACACAATGAAGGAAACTATAAACAAGGTAAAAAGATAACCCTCAGAATGAGAGAAAATTAATAGCAAATGAAATAACTGGCAAAGGCTTAATCTCCAAAATATAGAAGCAGCTCATTCAGCTCAGTATCAGAAAAGCAGCCCAATCAAAAAGTGGGCAGAAGCCCTAAAAAGACATTTCTCCAAAGAAGACATACAGATGGCTAGTGCACACACGAAAAAATGCTCAACATTGCTCGTTATTAGAGAAATTCAAATCAAAACCATATGAAGTAGCACCTCACACCAGTCACAATGGCCACATCAAAAAGTTCTACAAGCAATAACTGCTGGAGAGGGTGTGGAGAAAAGGGAACCCTCCTGTACTGTTGGTGGGAATGCAAATTGATACTGCCAGTATGGAGAACAGTATGGAGATTCCTTTAAAAATACCATAGGACCCAACAACCCCACTACTGGGTATGTAGAAACCATAAGTGGAAAAGATACACATGCACCCTAATGTTCATCACAGCATTATTTACAAGCTAGGACATGGAAGCAACCTAGATGTCCATTGACAGATGAATTGATAAAGACATTTGGGCACATATATACAATGCAATATTACTCAGTCATAAAAATGAATGCATTTGAGTTAGTGCTGATGAGGTGGATGAACCTAGATTCTACTCTACAGAGTGAAGTAAGTCAGAAAGAGAAAGACAAATATCATATATTAATGTGTATATATGGAATCTAGAAAAATACTATTGATGAACCTATTTTCAGGGCAGAAATGAAGATGCAGACATAGGACAGACTTGTAGACACAGCAGGGGAAGGAGAAGGTGGGATGAATTGAAAAATTAGCACTGAAACACACGCATTATCACATGTAATATTAGATGGCCAGTGGGAATTTACTATATGATACAGGGAGCTCAAATCTCATGCTCTGTGACATCCTAGAAGGGTGGGAGGCGGTGGGACGTGGGAGAGAGATTCAAGAGGAAGGGGACATACTTATACCTTTGGCTGATTCATATTGATATATGGCAGAAATGCAGAAACCAACATAATATTGTAAAGTAATTATCCTCCAATTAAAAATAAATATATAAAAAGAGTGAGGGGATATATATATACACACTTACGGCTGATTTGTCTTTTTGCACAGCAGAAACCAAAAAAAAAAAAAAACTTTGTAAGCTAATTATCTTCCAATTTTAAAAATGTTTAATTAAAAATTATTTTTAAAAATCTGTAAAACATGGTATTCCAGTTACTAAATGTGTTAGCAATAGGGGGTTGGATACTTAAAAATAAATTCTAAATGGATTACAAATCTGAAATGTGAAAGGTAAAGCAATCATACTTTTAGAAAAAAAATTATATAGAACATTGCCCAACTTTGAAATAAAGAATTCTTACATAGAATGCAAAAAAAAAAGCTAACTATAAAATCTGATAAAGTGAAAAATATTAAAAACTAAGGATTTCTTATCAAAAGACACACCAATAAAAATGAAAATACATCCCACAAATTTCGATGGGAGAGTTCCAATTCATATATTTGACAGAGAACCCAGGATATTTCAAGAACACTTAAAAATCAGGAGAGAAAAACCAATAGAAAAATTAGTGCTTCATAAATGGTGAATAGACATATACAAAATATTCAATGTCATCAGTCATCAAGAAAATCAAAATTAAAACCACAACGAAATATCACTATTCACCTACCAGACTGACTAAAATGAAAAAGACTAACCAATTGTTGCTTAAAATGTGGCACAATAGCAACTCTGGCTATAAAACTATAAACTGGTACACCCACTTTGCAAATGAGTGGGCAATATCAGTGAAAGCAGAACATAGAGTACCTTATGACTCACCAGTTCTACCCCCTATGCACTCTCCTATGCATTATTCGTCACAGGAAATGCACAAGAATGTTCACAGCAGCACCGTTTGTAATAATCCCAGGCTGAAAACTCATCAAATGCCCATTGGCAGTAGAACAAATAAATATGCTATGGTATATTCACAAAATGAAATACTGTATAGCAATGAGAACAAAAGAATGATACCTTCACACGATATACCTGGATGGATCCTACAAACATAATGTTAAGTGAAAGAAGCTAGGTGGGAAAAGAATGATCTATCAATGTTCAAGTATAGTCAAAACCTACCTGCTGCTGCTGCTGCTAAGTCACTTCAGTCGTGTCCGACTCTGTGCGACCCCATGTTAAAAATCAGAATAGTGGCTCCCCGGCAGGAGTGGTGACTAGAAGCAGAAACAAGGGGAATGTTGTAGGTGTTAATATAATAATATTCTTGATCTGGGTGCTGGTTACACAGATATGTTTAATTTATGATAAAGTTATCAACATGTAGCTTGTATACTTTTCTATATGTGTTCTATTTCTTTAATTTGCTTAAAAGAGAGAAAAAGAAATAAAAGCAAACATAATGACATGAAATTAATGAATATGGTACAATTAACTCATAATTCAAATATATTGGGTATGACTGTGCTAAGTTGCTTCAGTCATGTCCAGCTCTCTACGACCCCATGAACTGTATGTAGTCCACCAGGCTCCTCTGTTGCTGGGATTTTCCAGGCAAGAATACTGAAGCTGGTTGCCGTTTCCTTCTCCAGGGATCTTCCTGAACATGCAGGGATCCAAGCTGGATCTCCTAGGTCTCCTGCATTGGCAGGCAGTTCTTTACCACTAGCGCCACCTAGGTATCAGATAGGAAAGATTTAACAAACTCTAGTTACAGTCTTCGTTTAGAATACATAGTCTCCTGCCACAAGGGGGTTCCCTTGCTATAATCCTTTACTTATGACACTGCCTATTTTCTAGATTCTCTTGGTGTTCTGAGGCATTTTACCTATTTATCTTTGAAGGATTCAGCAAGGCACTGTCTTTACAGAATAGAATATAACATGAAGTCTCTCCACGATTACTTCAAAAGTGGTCATCCAGCAGTGGGACATGTTTCTGCAAACTCTTAATCTAATTACTAGAAAATGCATCTTAATCTAGTATTTAAATCCATCCTTTGCCCTTTCTAGCCTTTATTCTTGCTCTCTCTCTCAGGTCTGAGTTTCTCTGTTTTGGACAGAGTATAAGCTCCTTTTAAGGCAAGTGAGGTATTTTTATCAGCTACATTCTGTCTCTAACTTCTTAAACTGACATTTGGGTAAACACTCACAGATTTTTTTTTGGTGGGGGGTGTTATCCTGTTAAAACATTTTGTACAAATATTTAAACAATGTATATACAATCCCCACGCAATGGCAACCCTCTCCAGTACTCTTGCCTGGAGAATCCCATGGACGGAGGAGCCTGTGTAGGCTGCGGTCCACGGGGTCACTAAGAGTTGGACACAACTGGGCGACTTCACTTTCCCTTTTCAGTTTCATGCATTGGAGAAGGAAATGGCAGCCCACTCCAGTTTCTTGCCTGGAGAATCCCAGGGATGGGGGAGCCCGGTGGGCTGCCATCTCTGGGGGCGCACAGAATCATACACGACTGAAGCGACTTAACAGCATGGAGGGTAGCCCATCAGGCTCCACTGTCTGTGGGACTTCCCATGCAAGAATACTGGAGTGGGTTGTCATTTCCTCCCCCCAGGATATCTTCCCAGACCAGGGATCGTACCTACATCTCCTGCATTGCAGAAGGACTTCCTTTTATAATTTTGTCCACTCATGAATTCAATCATTCATTCACTGAGTATAAATGGAATGCTAGTAAGGTGCTCAGCACTTTCTAGAAGCTGAGATGTGACAAGTTCCTGCCTTCAAGCTCTGTTTTCAGTGGGAGAAAAATGGAAAACAAGTAATTGAACAAATGAATAAGCAAGCTAAAGTCAGAATAGCAAAAATTCTGGTAAGCTGACAAAAGCAAACTTAGGTAGTAGTAAGTTACAGGGAGTTACTTTACATAAGCCTTCCTTTAGACTGGAAAGACCTCTTTAAAGAAGTACCATTTGAGTTAAGACCTGAATTGTGAGGAACCAGCCACAAAAATGACCCGGAAAAGAGTTGCAGGAACAGAAAATATCAATCAAAGACAGATCTGAGGCAGTAACAAGCATGATGAGAAACGGAGGAAGAAGATCAGAGTAATGTACAGAGAGCAAAGGCAGAAATGTGAGATGAGGCCAGTCATGTTGGCAAGGGTCAGAGCTGGTGTGGATCAGTCAACCTCATCAGGGAGTTTCTGTTTCATTCCAAGTGTAATACGGACCCAGTGAAGGTTTTCAGTGGAAGAAAGATATGATCCAAGGATAATCTGAAAGCATCACAGTGTATGCTGAGAAGACAGATGGCAAGGGAAGGTAGCAAAAGTAGGTGATGCATCCAAGTCAATTATAATGGATGGACCTAGGGTGGTGATGATCAAGATGGCAGTAAATGAAGAGGGAGGAAGAATATTTTTGAGGTAAAGCCAGGAGACCTTGCTGATGGATTCAATATGGGACTGGCAGAAAGAGAGAAACAAAGAACAATTTCTAAATTTTTGGCTTAAGCAATTGACCATATGAAGGTGTCATTTTCTGAGCCAAAGGGAAACAGGAAAAATCAGATTTGGCCCATGGATCCAAAAGTTCCACTTTGAGTGTACCAACTTAGATGTTAAACAGATATGTGTTTTGTTTTTTTTTGTTTGTTTGTTTTTTCAGTTGCCTGTTAGACATATGAGTGTAAAGGAGCCTCTTAGGAATGCCTGTCACTTTGTGGTTTGTTCATCCCTTTATTCTCTCTTCTCTCGCTCTGTGAGCTGATTTTTAGAAATCCAGTAGAATGCATTTCCCAGGCTGAATTTAGATAATGTTCACTGATTCATTCCTCTGCCCCACAATGAACAGTGACCCTAAGGAGCTATTACTGAAAACAGAGAATGTAGTTTAACTTCTGCCTTACATATTGTGGGCTTTCCTGATGGCTCAGCTGGTAAAGTATCTACCCACAGTGCTGGAGATCTGGGTTTGATCCCTGGGTTGGGAAGATCGCCTGGAGAGGAAACAGCTACCCATTTCAGTATTCTGGCCTCGAGAATTCCATGGACTGTATGGGGTCGCAAAGTCAAACATGATTGAGCGACTTTCACTTTCACTTACGTATTTTAGAAAGTTGCTGGGAATCAGGAAACATTTCCCGTTGTCAGGAATCAGAACTGTTTTTTGCCCATTTTTGTATTACCTGAAACAGTGCTAGTATTTATAGAAAATAGATTAATTCAACAGAAGTTATGTAAAACAAATGTTATCACTTAAAGACATTTTTTAAGCCAGCTCAAAAATAAAAACTTTGACAATTTTTAATAAGGCAGATATCCAACATTTGCCTGACTTAGAAGTTTGTTTTCTGCACTAACCTGATGGGTCAACGCACATCCTAGCAGGCAAACCAGTTTGGCAAAATAGAAGGAGAAGATTTATCTAAAGTGAAATTGGACACTACTTACATGTCATTCTCACTGGATGACTTCACTTTTTGATGTAAAGAAAACTGCTTCTAAATATCCACATTTTAATTCTAGTCGGAATGTAACAATGAGAAGACTAGGAGAGAGAGGAAGGGGGTGAGAAAGAAACAGAGAGGCAGAGAGAAAAGAGGAAAGAAACAGAGTATAGAGAAATATATTGATTCCTTTTGTAAACATTTAGGACTTTTGGGGAGTAAGTTTTATCTTAAAGGTGTTATAAATAAAATCTTTGGCTTTAAAGTTTTTCAGTGAAACAGAGACAATATTCAGTCAAAATAACAAAAGTATATTAATAATGACAATCCCATATTTTCTATTCATGAAGACTATCTACAAAATAAAAAATGTTAAAAAGATTAAAACTCTCTTTTCTTGCTATAAAATAGTCATTAATTCAGTTAGTTCTTGAAATAAAATAAAATCATTTTGGATTCCACCAAATCAGCAAACAGCCCTTTGCAACTATCAAAAATTAAAAGATAAAGAATGATAATAGAAAATATATGTATATAAATAAAAGTTTTTCTTATTACTTGAAATCTGATTTTCAATTCAGTGGTAAATATTATATTATAGAAAACATCATTATATTAAAAATAATTCTTTGCAACTAATAGGATTTGCACTGGAATTTTTAGTTCCATTTAGTTTCAATCAACAATTTTTTTCAAATATTAATCCTCTCTCATACTGCTACTTCAGCAAATCATCAAAACTCTACCTACTAAATCTCCTGAAAAACTTCCAAGACATTTGAGTGTTGTGAGAATTATATTGATTAAATTGTTCATTTCAGTGTTCTAGAAAGCCAAATTGTAAAGTATCTCTTCAGCTTTATTATTCATATCATCCCTCCTATTGTGCATCAGATTCCAGTAAGTCTAAACCATGCCATTAAGGGTCAAGAAACAAAGAATGAACAGCTGATTAAAAATGGCAGGGTTGGAGAACTGGGCAGAGAAATTTTTAAACTATTTTCAAGTATTATTAATGTACCAAATCTTTATGGACCATCTTTTATGTGCCTGGTTACTGAGCTAAGCACTAAGGAGAGAAATGTGCACAGCAGAGGGTCCTTGTTGCAGACCCAAATTTTGAGACTATATTCACACAAATATATATATATATATATGTATATATATATATATTACAGATCGTAATTATAACTATTTAAATCAACAATCCTTTTCCTCACTCAACAGAAGCGTTTTTTAAATGTATCAAGATAGTCCAAGAAAAGTAGAGTTGAATCCAGTTGGATGGGAAATTTGTAAGCTGGGATATGATGGGATTAAGTCACAAACTGGAGAACAGAAAGGGGAGGAACAACACTGTCAGACTCTTTGAACCGCAGTGACTTCAGACCACATACTAGCCAGTGGTTCTGAGATATAACTCATAAATCTGTTTCCTGGTGTCTTCTCAAATCTTTGGCACTTGAAAGTTATGTGCAGTGATAACACTACATCTGAGTCTCTTTTGCTTTCAATCTCTTTAAATTTCTCAAGTCCTAGTCACTAAGATTATTTCTGACTCAACATACGATTCTGTGTCTATGACTGATGAAGAATAGTCTAACAAAGTTTTTCTGGAAAATTCAGTTTTGTGTATAGCCCATATAGTCAATACTGGGTAAGCATTGTTTATTCTTTCTACCACACAACAGATAACTTATGAAAGCTTGAAGTCTTTATAATTTCATTTTATAGACAGCTATACTCCTCAGCTTCTTTATATATTTTCTTTTTTTTTTTAATTTTTAATTTTATTTTATTTTACTTTACAGTACTCTACTGGTTATATTTTCTAATATAATATTAAATGTGCTTGATTTTATTTGACATGGCTTCAGTTAAAATTTCAAGGTATCTACAAATTAACTTATATACACTCCATAGTTCTATTATTTTTGAAAATATAACTATTATATTTTTTCCATTCTATATAAAGTAATTAACATCGATGAAAATTCACTAACTTTCACATGCACACTCTGTCCTGTCCAATTTTTTGTGACCCCATGGATTAGCCAGCCAGGCTCCTCTGTCCGTGGGATTTTCTAGGCAAGAATACTGGAGTGGATTACCATTTCCTTCTCCAGAGGATCTTCCCAATCCAGGGATCTAGCCTGCATATCCTGAGGCTTCCACACTAGCAAGTGGATTCTTTTCCACTGAGCCACCTGAGATGCCCTTCCTTACTCATCTTAATTTAGAGATATTGCTCTCATGATTTCATGAGTGCTTGATTTCACTTTACTGGCTATTTCCTTAAAATCTTGGTTAGAATATAGCAAAAATGTTTGAGAATAGTAAATAAAGTACGTGTGTATGTGGTTGTGTGTGTGCATCATTCTCTGTGCAAAATACAGAATGTTTAATTAAAAATCTAATTGATAGTATGTACAGGCAAATGAAGAACGTAAGAATCTTAGGCACATGATTAATCGTCAAAGAAATGCACGAAAATTCAATTTCCCAGTCCACAGCACTCTTGGTCCTCAAGGCACCAAACCATCTTTCAGCCACCAGGACAGCTCTAAATTGGTCAACTTTTAATCCTCCCCACTATGACAGTCCTCACTCACTCTAGTTTTCTGCTACCAACACAGCTCAGGTACTATGTCTGTTTCCCCTTTAGCTATCAATTAATTAATCTTCTCCATATTTCCATATTCAAATTCTTGATGATGAATGAATCTAGTGGGACCTACTCATTACCATTAACCCCTTCCAAGCCATCTTGAAAGTGTTAATCCTGATATAGTCATACATGGCTGATAAGGTTACATGGCATGGAACACGGGCACCCTGATACTGTGCTGTGTTGTGCTTAGTCACTCAGTCACATCCAACACTTTTGACCCCATGGACTATAGCCCACCAGGCTCCTCGGTCCATGGGGACTCTCTGGCAGGAATCCTGGAGTGGGTAGCCATGTCCTCCTCCATGGACCCTGATAATACTCAGCTGTCAAAAAAAAAAAAGAATGGAACAATATCATTTGCAGCAACTTGGATGGGCCTAGAGATTATAATAGTAAATGAAGTAAGTCAGAAAGAGAAAGACAAACGCCATAGGATTTCACTTATATATGGGATCTAAAATATGATACAAATGAACTTACAAATGAACAGACTCACAGACATACAGAACAGACTTGTGGTTAACAAAGGAGAGCGGAGGTGGGGGAGGGATGGACTGGGAGTTCGGGATTAGCACATGTAAACTGTTTTATATATATATATATATTTTTATATATATATATATATATATATATATATGTTGCTGCTGTTTAGTCGCTCAGTAATGTCTGGTTCTTTGTGACCCCATAGACTGCATCCCACCGGGCTCCTCTGTCCGTAGGATTTCCCAGGCAAGAGTACTGGAGTGAGTAGCCATCTCCTTCTCCAGAAGATCTTCTCAACCCAGGGACTGAGGCCAGGTCTCCTGTATTGGCAGGCAGGTTCTTTACCGCTGGCCTGGGAAGTCCGGTGATTCATTATAACTGAGTCACTTTGCTATATACCAGAAACTAACACAACATTGTAAACCAACTATATTTTAATAAAGTACTTTTTAAAAAGAAACTAAGGACAAATTATTTTATGCTTAAAACTACCAGGTGTTCTTAAATTGATAAAACCCAATATAGACTTCAAATTCCCATTGTGTTTTCTATTTTTATGAAATGAACATTGACCACTCAGTTACCATGAGCTTAATGATTAATACATAGTTTTAATATATGGCTTTTAAATTTAGGAGATATTGAAAGGAGTTTAACAAATATTTGTTAAGAGGAAAGGAAGGATTAGTATTTCCCATGAAGATGATATAATGTTACAGTTTACACAGTTATTAGCACANAAATTCAGTTTTGTGTATAGCCCATATAGTCAATACTGGGTAAGCATTGTTTATTCTTTCTACCACACAACAGATAACTTATGAAAGCTTGAAGTCTTTATAATTTCATTTTATAGACAGCTATACTCCTCAGCTTCTTTATATATTTTCTTTTTTTTTTTAATTTTTAATTTTATTTTATTTTACTTTACAGTACTCTACTGGTTATATTTTCTAATATAATATTAAATGTGCTTGATTTTATTTGACATGGCTTCAGTTAAAATTTCAAGGTATCTACAAATTAACTTATATACACTCCATAGTTCTATTATTTTTGAAAATATAACTATTATATTTTTTCCATTCTATATAAAGTAATTAACATCGATGAAAATTCACTAACTTTCACATGCACACTCTGTCCTGTCCAATTTTTTGTGACCCCATGGATTAGCCAGCCAGGCTCCTCTGTCCGTGGGATTTTCTAGGCAAGAATACTGGAGTGGATTACCATTTCCTTCTCCAGAGGATCTTCCCAATCCAGGGATCTAGCCTGCATATCCTGAGGCTTCCACACTAGCAAGTGGATTCTTTTCCACTGAGCCACCTGAGATGCCCTTCCTTACTCATCTTAATTTAGAGATATTGCTCTCATGATTTCATGAGTGCTTGATTTCACTTTACTGGCTATTTCCTTAAAATCTTGGTTAGAATATAGCAAAAATGTTTGAGAATAGTAAATAAAGTACGTGTGTATGTGGTTGTGTGTGTGCATCATTCTCTGTGCAAAATACAGAATGTTTAATTAAAAATCTAATTGATAGTATGTACAGGCAAATGAAGAACGTAAGAATCTTAGGCACATGATTAATCGTCAAAGAAATGCACGAAAATTCAATTTCCCAGTCCACAGCACTCTTGGTCCTCAAGGCACCAAACCATCTTTCAGCCACCAGGACAGCTCTAAATTGGTCAACTTTTAATCCTCCCCACTATGACAGTCCTCACTCACTCTAGTTTTCTGCTACCAACACAGCTCAGGTACTATGTCTGTTTCCCCTTTAGCTATCAATTAATTAATCTTCTCCATATTTCCATATTCAAATTCTTGATGATGAATGAATCTAGTGGGACCTACTCATTACCATTAACCCCTTCCAAGCCATCTTGAAAGTGTTAATCCTGATATAGTCATACATGGCTGATAAGGTTACATGGCATGGAACACGGGCACCCTGATACTGTGCTGTGTTGTGCTTAGTCACTCAGTCACATCCAACACTTTTGACCCCATGGACTATAGCCCACCAGGCTCCTCGGTCCATGGGGACTCTCTGGCAGGAATCCTGGAGTGGGTAGCCATGTCCTCCTCCATGGACCCTGATAATACTCAGCTGTCAAAAAAAAAAAAGAATGGAACAATATCATTTGCAGCAACTTGGATGGGCCTAGAGATTATAATAGTAAATGAAGTAAGTCAGAAAGAGAAAGACAAACGCCATAGGATTTCACTTATATATGGGATCTAAAATATGATACAAATGAACTTACAAATGAACAGACTCACAGACATACAGAACAGACTTGTGGTTAACAAAGGAGAGCGGAGGTGGGGGAGGGATGGACTGGGAGTTCGGGATTAGCACATGTAAACTGTTTTATATATATATATATATTTTTATATATATATATATATATATATATATATGTTGCTGCTGTTTAGTCGCTCAGTAATGTCTGGTTCTTTGTGACCCCATAGACTGCATCCCACCGGGCTCCTCTGTCCGTAGGATTTCCCAGGCAAGAGTACTGGAGTGAGTAGCCATCTCCTTCTCCAGAAGATCTTCTCAACCCAGGGACTGAGGCCAGGTCTCCTGTATTGGCAGGCAGGTTCTTTACCGCTGGCCTGGGAAGTCCGGTGATTCATTATAACTGAGTCACTTTGCTATATACCAGAAACTAACACAACATTGTAAACCAACTATATTTTAATAAAGTACTTTTTAAAAAGAAACTAAGGACAAATTATTTTATGCTTAAAACTACCAGGTGTTCTTAAATTGATAAAACCCAATATAGACTTCAAATTCCCATTGTGTTTTCTATTTTTATGAAATGAACATTGACCACTCAGTTACCATGAGCTTAATGATTAATACATAGTTTTAATATATGGCTTTTAAATTTAGGAGATATTGAAAGGAGTTTAACAAATATTTGTTAAGAGGAAAGGAAGGATTAGTATTTCCCATGAAGATGATATAATGTTACAGTTTACACAGTTATTAGCACAGGAAAATTAAGCACCTGTTTTGAAGAACACAAAGTACAGAGATCAGGATCCAACAGATGTTGCTTCTATTAATGCACAAATTGCTTGATTTATTTTCTAATTCCCTGTTCCACTGCCATGCCTTTTGGCCTGATGACTTCATTGGAAATACTAGGAAGGCACAATTTGTCTTTCATTATTTATGACCTTGGGAAAGATGAGCTATAGTGAAGCATAAGCTTCTCACCAAGATTCTTTAGTTTGACCCAGATATCCAGCTGAGACCACTAAAACATAATGCATCTGGAGGAAGACGTGAGACCACACAAATTTATGCTGATGCTTTGGTACCCACAGAATAAGATTATATTGTGGTGTTCACAATGAGACTCCAATCTATCTTCACCTTAGGAGCTAGCAACCTGCTTTCAGAAACTTTGAAAGAGTTTTGCAAATATTGGAAGGCTTATATGTATAACACTCTATGAAAGAAGAGATTAAAGAAAGGGTGGGATGAACCGAAAGAGTAGCATGGAAACATATACATTATCGTATGTAAAAGAGTGAGAATTTGCTGTGTGATACAGGGAGCTCAACCTAGAATGGCGGGATGGGCTGGGAGGTGGGAAGGAGCTTTCTGAGGGAGGGGACATACGTACAGCTGTGGCTGATTCATGTTGATATATGGCAGAAACTAGCACACACAAAGCAATTATCCTCCAATAAAACTTTTTTAAAATATGGATAAAAAATAAATTATCTAATAGACAGGTAGAGAGACAGAGATGTAGTATACAAAAGTATTATTAGACAAAGGGACCAGAGACAAAACAAATCAAACAATGTTTCAAAAAATAAAAAATAAAACAATAATAGAGTCTATATTCTGAAGTTAATTCAGCCTGTGCCATTATAAGAAATTAGTTGAATACTGTTCATTTTTAGCTTTACTGAGGTATAATTTATGTACAAAAAAACTGTACACACTTCATGTATGCAACTCTTGAGTTCGGATATACGTGTATTTTTGGTTTTCCAAGATGAATAAGTTGTAGAGATCTGCTATACAACACAGTATCTATGGTTAACAAATCAGTATTGAACACTGCAAAATACTATTCACTTGTACATTGCATGTTGAGACAGGAGGAACCAGGATGAATAGAAACAATCAATTCGTCCAGATTTTTTAGTATCATAAGCCTGGAACTGTGTGCAGCACTTCTTAACTTTTAAAAATGTGTTACTCTAATTTCTTACTATCGGTTTTAGTAGTTTCTTCTTTATTTCAATTTTGCTTGCTAGGCTTTTCAAGAATATTAGATTATTGGGTTCTCGACTCTTAGACAAGTAACAGATTTTCAGATTTTTATCAGTTGCCATTTTCTATTTCCTGAGTCATTAATCTCTTATTTGGTCCGTATTCTTTATCATTTTTGGTGCTGTGCTCATCCTCTGAGTTCAGGAAAGGACATTAATTTTCCATTTCCTACACATTTTCCTTTAGTTCATGGTGCTTTCAATATTTTTGTTGCTGTTGCTCATCTTCAAATACATTGGATAAATGTTTAATTCAATTGTTTTACATTTCATCTGCTTCAATAATAAAATGTTTAAAATTTTGAATTTTCTCTTGAATGGACTTTTAGATGTATTTCACATTTTAACATGAAAATTACATCTTCACTTTCTCCAAATAGTATGAAATTGAGTTTGAATTTTATTTTACATCCACTAGTAATTTAAATGATTGTGCATAATAATTTATTTTAAATGTGTTATTGAAATATCTAGCTTTGGGTATAATTTGTTTAGTTAATTGGGAGCTCTAAAATTATTGTTTCTATCAAGTTATCTATGTATTTCTAACACATTTGTACACAAAATACTGTGAGGAAATGGTTTATGACCATAATATTGTTCTTGTGAACCATGCTTATTCATATAAAATTATCTTGCTTAATGATTTGTCTTGAATTGTTGTTGTTGTTTCGTAGCTAAGTCATTTCTGACTCTTTTCTACCCTGTGGACTATAGCATGCCAGGTTTCCCTGTCCTTCACCATCTCCTGGAGTTTGCTCAAATTCATTTCCCTTGAGTCGGTGATGCTATCTAATCATCTCATCCTCTGCCACCCTCTTCTGCTTTTGCCTTCAATCCTTCCCAGCTTCAGGGTCTTTTACAATTAGTCAGCTGTTCGCATGACCAAAGTATTGGGGCTTCAGCATCAGTCCTTCCAATGAATACTCAGGGTTGATTTCCTTTAGGGTTGACTGGTTTGATCTCCTTGCTGTTCAAGCAACTCAAGAGTCTTCTCCAGCAACACAGTTCTAAAGCATCAGTTCTTCAATATGCAGCCTTCTTTATGGTCCAGCTCTCATACCCCTACATAACTACTGGAAAAATAACTTTGACTAGATGAACCTTGTCAGTCAAGTGATGCTTCTTTTTGTTAATACACTGTCTAGGTTGATCATAACTTTTTTTCCAAGGAGCAAGCACGTCTTTTACTTTTGTGGCTGCAGTGACTTTAGAGCCCAAAATAAAATTTGCCACTGTTTCCACTTTTCCCTCATCTATTTGCCATGAAATGATGGGACCAAAGGCCATGATCATAGTTATTTTAATGTTGAGTTTTAAGCCAGCTTTTTTACTCTCCTTTTTCAAGCTCATCAAGAGGCTCTTTAGTTCTTCACTCCCTGTCATTAGAATGGTATCATCTGCATATCTGAGATTGCTGGTATTTCTCCCTGCAATCTTGATTCCAGCTTGTAATTCACTTTAGTGAGTGTGAAATGATGTCTTATTGTGGTTTCACAATGTTTTAATTACCCTAACATAATAAATTTAATGATTTCTGCTTTAGCAAGTATCTCTTCCTATTTTTTGAAGCAATCAAGCTAATTTATTTATTTTTAAATGACCTTTATGTTAATATTTTCAAGTTGAAAACAATTGTAATTTTCACTAGCACTGTGCTATTTTTAGTGATTAATTTAGGGAAGTTTTATATACTTAATTTTTGAAGATTCTTTTGTGTATCTTAATAAGATTTTGCATTTTTCATTTAGATTCTGAACATTTTTATTATGCTTATCCCTAGAAATATGATACCCACTGGTTTGGCTACCACATAGGAAAGCTATTACAGATACGTAATTTTATTTTGTTAACTGGTAATCCAAAGACTGAATCCAGACTAAAAGCAAGATATTTTACTTTGAATTTTTTGTTTCAAAAACTTTAATTATTCCAGGTCCTTTTGAAAAATTAAAAGATCTAGCCTCTTCCCAGAAGTTACGAGTTGGTTGGAGTTTAGGTGCAACGTTCCCTTTACATGGGAAATGCTCTTTCCAGTTTACTTTCATCTCCACTACTCCTCGTTTTAATCCAAATCTGAGGCTGAGTAAGAAGGATAAACATGTGTTCTTAAGCTGTTGTTGATATAGTTTTTCCAATAAAGAGCTAGGAAAATAGAACATTTCCAATAAATGTGTCTTGGTTGAGTTTCTCAGAAAGCATAGCCTGTGACAAGGACTTTGAAGGTGGAGAGTTTACTTGGGAAGGAATGAAGGAAGCCAGAATGAGGGAGCAGGAAGATTGAGAAAGGGAGAGAGAGAAAAACAAGGGAATAGTTAGTGCAGTAAACAATGGAGGCACAATCCCCCCAAGGACCTCTGAGAACTGTGTAGATGTCACCTCAGAAAAAGAAAAAAGAGAGTGAAAATGTTAGTCTCTCAGTCGTGTCTGACTCTTTGCGACCCCAAGGACTGTAGCCCAGCAGTCTCCCTTGTCCGTGGGACTCTCCAGGCAAGAATACTGGAAGGTGTTGCCATTTCCTTCTCCAGGGGATCTTTCCAGCTCAGGGACTGAACCCCAGTATCCCACATTGCAGGCAGATTCTTTACCATCTGAATCATTCCTTCAAGTAATGAGAGGCTGTTGTACTCATCTGCTGCTTCCCCCGTTCTACAGTAGCTGAGAGCTGCAGCAGGGATACTTCATCCCACTCCCACTAGGGGAAGAAGCAGCTCCCTTGGCTTTGGGGAAAGCCCTGAGGCAGAAAAATTGAGCAATGCTGCTGGTGCTTGAGGCACAAAGCAGGAAAGTATCTATCACAGTCACATCCAAAATCAAAGCTTGAAGAGGATGTGGCTGGGGAAACCCAGTAGCATCCACAAAACCATTTTCCTGTCAAAAGTAGAAAAACCAAGATAAAACCAAATGAGTGTATGTCTGAATAAAGTATCTCAGTGTCAAAAAAGATACAAGTTAAGAGTCCACTGTGAAATAAACCATAGTGACAACTACAGCTGTGGTACAAAAATATACACATTAGGAAAGTTCGTGTGTAAGAAAAATGACTGGAATTTCCACTGAGCTTTTTTTAATGCAAATAAAATACATGACATTGCTATATTTTTTTAAAAAATGATGAATTAAGTGAAAAGTTGCCCAGGCATCAGAATCTCTTTACAGAGCGCAAACTTATAAAAGATTGGCCGTGAAGTACAGAAGAAATTGGGTATCCTGAATGAATTCACAAATTTAGTCCCAGTGGAAACATGAGATCAGATTGTTGAAAGTAAGGTGGATAAACCACAAAACATCTTTCATTTCATGTTATTTAAAGGGTAGTAAATCATGTGTGTCTTCCAACATAGTTAATGTGTACTTAGTTACACATCAGAATACCTGAAGATCTGTAGTTGTTTGCAGTGTCAATGTGTATTTTGGTGAGACTGAAGATATTTAGGGCATATTGCTCAAGACAGATATAATACAGAAAGAAGGCTTATATCTGTGCTGAGAAAATTCTGAATACCTCAGTATAACCTGCTCAGAAGCAGTATGGGTGCTGTGTGCTTAGTCACTCAGCTGTGTTCCACTCTGCAACCCCATGGACTGTAGCCGCCAGGCTCCTCTGTCCACAGGAATTTTCAGGCAAGAATACTGGAGTGAGTTGCCATTTCCTCCTCCAGGGGATCTTCCCAACCC
>SJYX01018372.1:0-49373 GCA_006410675.1 Oreotragus oreotragus
TTCTATTTTTTTTTTTTTTTCCTATTGGTCACTGAGGAAGGCTTTCTTATCTCTCCTTGCTATTCTTTGGAACTCTGAATTCAGATGGGTATTTCTTTTCTTTTCTCCTTTGCTTTTGGTTTGTCTTCTTTTCACAGCTATTTGTAAGGCCTCCTCAGACAGCCATTTTGCTTTTTTGCCTTTCTTTTCCCTGGGGATGTTCTTGATCCCTGTCTCCTGTACAAGGTCATGAACCTCCATCCATAGTTCATCAGGCACTCTGTCTATCAGATCTAGTCCCTCATATCTATTTCTCACTTCCACTGTATTATCATGAGGGATTTGATTTAAGTCATCCTTAATGGTCTAGTGACTTTTTTCACTTTCTTCAATTTAAGTCTGAATTTGGCAATAAGGAGTTCATGATCTGAGCCACAGTCATCTCCTAGTCTTGTTTTTGCTGACTGTAGAGCTTCTCCATATTTGGCTGCAAAGAATATAATCAATCTGATTTCAGTCTTGGCCATCTGGTGATGTCCACGTGTAGAATCTTCTCTTGTGTTGTTGGAAGAGGGTGTTTGCTATCACCAGTGGGTTCTCTTGGCAAAACTCTATTAGCTTTTGCCCTGCTTCATTCTGTACTCCAAGGTTGCTGTTACTCTAGGTGTTTCTTGACTTTCTACTCTTGCATTCCAGTCCACCATAATGAAAAGGAAATTTTGGGGTGGTGTTAGTTCTAAAAGTCTTGTAGGTCTTCGTAGAACCATTCAACTTCAGCTTCTTCTGTGTTACTGGTCAGGGCATATACTTGGTTTACCGTGATTTTGAATGGCTTGACTTGGAAATGAAGAGAGATCATTCTGTCGTTTTTGAGATCGCATCCAAGTACTGCATTTCGGACTCTTTTGTTAACTATGATATCTGTACTCCAAGGTTGCTGTTACTCTAGGTGTTTCTTGACTTTCTACTTTTGCATTCCAGTCCACCATAATGAAAAGGAAATTTTGGGGGGGTGTTAGTTCTATAAGTCTTGTAGGTCTTCATAGAACCATTCAACTTCAGCTTCTTCTGTTACTTGTCAGGGCATATACTTGGATTACCTTGATTTTGAATGGCTTGACTTGGAAATGAACAGAGATCATTCTGTCGTTTTTGAGATCGCATCCAAGTACTGCATTTCGGACTCTTTTGTTAACTATGATGACTACTCCATTTCTTTTAAGAGATTCCTGCCCACAGTAGTAGATTTAACGGTCATCTGAATTAAATTCCCCCATTCCAGTTCATTTTAGTTCGCTGCTTCCTAGAATGTTGACGTTTACGCTTGCCATCTCCTGTTAGACCACTTCCAATTTGCTTTGATTCATGGACCTAACATTCCAGGTTTCTATACAATATTGCTCTCTATAGCATAGGACCTTGCTTCTAACCACAACTAGGTGTTGTTTTTTCTTTGGTTCCATCCCTTCATTCTTTCTGGAGTTATTTCTCCACTGATCTCCAGTAGCATATTAGGTACCTACCGACCTGGGGATATGCTTAAACTTCTCTGCAGAATTTCCAGGAATCCACTGAATGATATCCACATTAATTTCCCTAATAAATCATAAATTTGAAACTGATGGGGAATCTTTACTGGGAAGTTGGATGACATACAGTCCCTACAAAGATTTTAAATGCTGGGGCTCTTCCAAAGCAATATGACTAAATGATGTCATCTTGTAACATCCTTTCTGAAGATGGGGTAAAGTCATTGTGTGAACACTTTGCAGTTCACAGGGAGCTTATGTCCATAATATTATGATCTTGCTCATTACCTGGATTCAAATTATCAAATTAATGGACATGATATCAGATAAATAGAGAGGAAGGAGGGAAGGAGAGAAAGAAAGAGAGATAACTTACTACAGACTCGATATTTACCTATGGCATGGCATTGAAAAGTTTGCTTCACAGATCATTATCCTTAAGGATATTTTTAGAAAAATCATTAAAAATGGGAAAACAAAGTCTAATAAGGAAATAATTTGGGGAGATAACACCTACAATTTTTTTCCCTTTTATAAATTTATGATCTACATCAGAATAATTAAGTAATCTGTGAAATCTTTAAAAAACAAGTCAAATTCTCCTAACTATATTTACTGATTAATTTTTAAATAATATAATAAAGCACTTCTCAAATAAATTTATTTGGCCAGCTGACTCCACTCTGAACAATAGAAGCTAGATTGGGAGGGATCCAGATAGTGGATGTTAAACCTAATCTCAGATGGCAGTGATGGCTAGCTATATTTGATTTTCTTTCATTTTGGTATTATGAAACCCAATGTCCTTCAAACTTTCTAATGAGGAAACTTGAAAACTGAAGTAGAATACCTATTCACAAAGAGCCATTAACAAAAATTTTGGTTAATCTGAAGGGGGAGAATATGGGGAAAAATGATGATTGGAAATTTCAGTGGTGTTTTGGACCTACCACCAAATACATGGATGGGATTTCCTCCCACTTTTTAAAATGTATATTTTAATGTATGCACAATTCCAGTGAAATTTGAGGATGATTTGGGTAGAATTCATATAAATAATTATGTAAGCAAAATTTTGGTTAATCTGAAGGGGGAGAATATGGGGAAAAATGATGATTGGAAATTTCAGTGGTGTTTTGGACCTACCACCAAATACATGGATGGGATTTCCTCCCACTTTTTAAAATGTATATTTTAATGTATGCACAATTCCAGTGAAATTTGAGGATGATTTGGGTAGAATTCATATAAATAATTATGTAAGCTATTATTCACACTGCATAATTTGTATTTGTCAGGAAAAAATGCTTATAATACTTTAATATTGACCTAATAAAGATTCAAAAACATATAATGTATTCATTTGTAAAAATTGATGTAAGAATTTGATATGCAAAACTCTTATGGTTTGTGCCTCATAACATACTTGAATTAATTTTGTATTATGTAACAATGGCTTAAAATAGGTACTAAATATTAAGCCTTAGATGTTCCTGATTGTCTTTTATAGTTTCAGCCACCTCTCACCTAAATATCTGTCCATGGGCTACATATGTTCATCTCCAACAAGACTGATCTGATCAAACAACTGCTGCTGCTAATGCTGCTGCTGCTGCATTGCTTCAGTCATGTCCAATTCTATGTGACCCATAGATGCAAGCCTACCAGGCTACACTGTCTCTGGGATTCTCCAGGCAAGAACGCTGGAGTGGGTTGCCATTTCTTTCTCCAATGCATAAGCAACCCACTAATTCCATCTAAAGGTGATAGACACTTTCACTGCCAGTGTTGACCTTCTTTTTAGACACATACATAACTATTTATGAAACTCAAGGAGAATAAGAAGAGATGGTAATGGCAATATTTTTTCTCACTCTTCAGCTCATTACAAAATGACATCCAGTTTAGATAGTTTTGCTTGTATGACTTAGAAGTCAGTTTTAGATACAATTTATCATGTGATATAAACATAAACTATAGATAGACATTAATTACCCTTTTTTATATGTTACTGCTGGTCACAAGTCATAATATCATCATGTTCCAGAGCTAACAATGGACATAATATTAGTGACACCCTTGGATTGTGGCTTGGTATCATTATAAACCTGAGAAGCCTCTTGAATTTCTGAGGTTTTGATTTTGGCTTCAGTATGCTCATGAAGTTGATGAGCAATCCAATACCTATTCCTCCTCTCTGCTCTGGGATTAACATTTTATTGCATAGTCATTGACTTTTGCTTATGTACTTTGTTCCCATATAACAAATCTTAGTAGACTCCCTCTGGCCATTTTCCACAAAGCTGTTAAAGCAGAATGGGAATTTATTTTTCATTTGCTTTTTACTCTAATACTCACTCAAAAAAGAAAGATGCCTAGTCATAATTTCTTCATATTGTTGAAACATTACAGATGGGCACAGTTGATAATATTTAGAAATTAAATATATATGGCAGATGATGTTGACCAGTACTAGCTTCGTTTCAGTCATTGTATATTTTCATTCAGTGTAGACAAAATATGGTGCTTTATTTTAATTCTCATGCACTCAGACACAGGAAAATAATGACAAACTCTGTGGAAATTGCCTTCATTAACAGGCTGACCCATGTTCGTTCTTCATATCTCAAGTTGGTGATAATACAAGACTTCTTCATATTCCATTTCTTAGGCCTTTTTTCAGGTAATACAGTTATCTGTAGAGATGCAAATATGCTCACAATGATAACAACTTGTCACACTTATATAAAATATATTTAACATCTCATTGACTGTGTCATAAAAATAGCTCATTTCACATTAAAAAGGCCAAAGGGATCCCTAATGTATTTTTTTCTGTATAAGAGAACTTTCAGGCCCATGAGGATGAATTCAAACCTTTACCAATAAGCACAGAATCTATGGAATTGCACTATTTTGTTGTTGTTGTTGTTTTCAAAGTGTCCAAGATTTCTGAACTTATAACCTGAATATAAGGTATAATCATAAGTGGAGCACCTCTCTCAATCCAGAAATTTTGTTTAAAAATTTTTGATTTTCTAAGTGTATGACCTGATGGAATAGAAGGATAAGAAGGTAATACATATGGTGAGGGAGGTGGAAGGGGGGTTCAGGATGGGGAACACATGTACGCCCATGGCGGATTCATGTCAATGTATGGTAAAACCAATACAATATTTTAAAGTAATTAGCCTCCAATTAAAATAAATAAATTTATATTAAAAAGAAAATATAAATGGAGTTTTCTTGTTATAATTTTATTTCCTATATATTTTCTTAGATCGATAAAACTTTGCTTGTGGATAAATGAAGTGCAATTCCAACAAAAGATGAGTCTGTAATCAATATTAATGCTATAGACTCAACATTGAAAAAGTCAGGAATGGGGCTTTGGTGTAAAGGTGTCTCACTTAACTATGTTTTTAAAGAAGATTGTGTTTGCTTAATATTTTCTAATGGATCTGGGGAACTTTCTAGCTCCTAATCCCTATCCAACAGAAACTCACCTGGACAGATCAGAGAAATCCCATAAATATGTTGCTACATCTGGTATTGGAAATTATTGCTATAACAGAAGTATTTTTGTATTATGCAAAACCTGAAATAGTACAATAGTAATCATTTTGAAATAATATAACATTCCCTCAATCTGAACCTAAAACTACATCTCTATCTGACTTTGTGTTCCAATGATCTCTAAATATCTTTTTATTTAACATCAGAACAATCAGCTGAAATATATATATGAAATGAAATATGTTTTGAATTGCATTAAATGCATTAGGACTAGATAATATGTCCATATTTGATTTATAATTGCTTAGAATTATCTACACTATATTAGATGAAGCATATTTACCCCTAAGCTAAGGCATTCTATGGAGAAGGAAATGGCAATCCACTCCAATAATCTTGCCTGGTGAATTCCATGGACAGAGGAGCCTGACAGGCTACAGTCCATGGGGTTGCAGAGAGTCAGGCATGACTGAGCAACTATCACTCACTCACTAAGGTATTCTAAAACTAATTTCAGCTTGAAATATTAGATGAAGCATATTTACCCCTAAGCTAAGGCATTCTATGGAGAAGGAAATGGCAATCCACTCCAATAATCTTGCCTGGTGAATTCCATGGACAGAGGAGCCTGACAGGCTACAGTCCATGGGGTTGCAGAGAGTCAGGCATGACTGAGCAACTATCACTCACTCACTAAGGTATTCTAAAACTAATTTCAGCTTGAAGGTCCCTTTAAAAATGGAATCTGTAATAGAAATGCAGCCAAGGGCCCAAGAATATCCATGTTAATGGTTAACTGTGCACATACAATACTATTTATTCAACATTTTCTTCTTTATCTATTGTTTAAATTCTAGCTAACAGTCTAGAGTAAAAACACTTAAACACCAAGATCATAAGCTGATAAGAATGAGATACTGAAGTGTGGAGCATTTTTTTTTTCCTTACATTTTGACTTTTGGCCTGCCTATCTAACACAACCATTCTTCAAAATTATGTGAAGAACTGAGAGGTTTCAAGGAGAAGGATGGAAACTTGGAGAACTTTATTGAGACATTTGTACTAAGAATATAAAGGTAATAAGAAAGTATCATTTTTCTAAAGACATACCATCTTGAGCTGTGAGCTTGTCAATTCTTAGCAGCTGAGTAGGGTCAGTTCCTTTTAGTGCTTGAATGAGATCTCAGGAGATAATATACAGGATTGAAAGAAATGGTGTTTGTGATTTTTAAAATATGTTATAACTTTATTCTTCTTTCAGATTTCATCTAGGATTCATAATAGAGTTAAGAAAACTATTGGTCATGTTAATTTTTTAAAAAGCAATATTTTGTTAGAAAATCCTGGTTTTTGAAATTCATTTATGTTTTCAGTCACTAATAAACTGACATGCCATTACTGCTTTTGTCACCACAGACATATTCTCATTACAAAGCTTCATATTCTGTATCCAAGATAGGTTTAGGATAACTATTCATTTCTTGATCCAAATTATTGTGCACATATGTGAGCTCAGGGTTCTTTGCTCATGTACTCAATTAAATTCTGTACTTCTGAACTTGAACCTATCCTAGCTCTATTCTCACATCTAACAAGACTTATTTGTATCTCTAGCAGAAATGAAATTTCTGTAGGGTTAATTCTTTACTTTCCCAACACTCACTTGAAAACTTAGCTGAGAGTAGGTGCTCAATAAGTATCTGTTGAATATATGAATTAATAAATGAATCATACCAAGATAAATAATGGTGGAAGAAAATGAAAAAGGAAAAGCTATAATTTGGGTACTTCTGAACCTATAGACAGTTATTCTTCAAAACTCATGATAAATTATGACAAAATTCTTTGCACTCTTAAGCATATTTAGGTCTTTATTCCATACTGTTTTATGAGTTTATTTCTACTTATATATCCCAGTTGAAGCAATGTCTTCAGACATAAAAGAAAATGAAAAAGGAAAAGCTATAAGTTGGGTACTTCTGAACCTATAGACAGTTATTCTTCAAAACTCATGATAAATTATGACAAAATTCTTTGCACTCTTAAGCATATTTAGGTCTTTATTCCATACCGTTTTGTGAGTTTATTTCTACTTATATATCCCAGTTGAAGCAATGTCTTCAGACATAAACTTATAAATATATAAAAAAGAAAGCATACTCAGTGATGTGATTTATAAATGACAAAATATTTCCTCAGAGAAATGTAATTGTAATAGGGAAGAACAAACCTGACTCCACATTGGATCAGTTTCTTATACTTTAATCCTTGTATTCTATTGCTTTTTCTACAGGTGTTAGTTGCTCAGTCATGTCTGACTATTCACAGCCCCATGGACTGGGGCCTGCCAGGCTCCACTGTCCATGGAATTCTTCAAACAAGATATTGAAGTGGGTAGACATTCCCTTCTCCAGAGGATCTTCCCTACTAATGAGTGGAATCCAGGTCTTCTGGCAGATTCTTTATCATCTGATCCACCAAGGAAGTGTCCCAACAAGTTAATCACTAAACTTGGCGTTGGAGTGGCACGTGGCATCTGCCCAGTGACTGCGCAGCACTGAAGAGGTGAGTGGCCAAGAGGATATACCCCACGTCCAAGGTAAAGAGCAGTGGCCATGAGCTACCCTGCATCCAGGTCAGGAGCAGCAGCGGTGAGGAGATACCCCACGTCCAAGGTCAAGAACAGCGGCCATGAGGAGATACCCTGGATCCAGGTCAGGAGCAGCAGCGGTGAGGAGATATCCCACGTGCAAGGTTAGGAGTGGCAGCAGAGAGGAAAAACCTGATGTCCAAGGTCAGGAGTGGGGCCTGTGAAGAGATATCACACATCCAAGGTAAGGAGCAGCAGCTGTGCTTTGCTGGAGCAGCAGAGAAGAGACACCCTATGTCCAAGGTAAAAGAAACCCCATTAAGACAGTAGGCACTGAGAGGGGGCATCAGAGGGTACACAGACTGAAACTACAATCACAGAAAAGTAGCCAGGCTAATCACATGGACCACAGCCTTGTCTAATGCAAAAAATTAAACCATGTCATATAGGGACACCCAAGACAGTCAGGTAATGGTAGAGAGTTCTGAAAAAATGTGGTCCACTGGAGAAGGGAATGGCAAATCACTTCAGTAGTCCTGCTTTGAGAACCCCATGAACAGTACGAAAAGGTGAAAGATAGATCACTGAAAGATGAACTCCCCAGGTGGGTAGGTAACCAATATGCTATCAGTGGTCAGTGGAAAAATAACTCCAGAAAGAATGAAGGGATGGAGCCAAAGCAAAAACAGCACCCAGGTGTGGATGTGACTGGTGATAGAAGCAAGGTCTGATGTTGCAAAGAACAATATTGCATAGGAACCTGGAATGTTAGGTCTATGAATCAAGGCAAATTGGAAGTGGTCAAATAGGAGATAGCAAGAGCAAACGTTGACATTTTAGGAATCAGCGAACTAAAATGAACTGAAATGGGTGAATTTAACTCAGATGATCATTATATCTACTACTGCGGGCAAGAATTCCTTAGAAGAAATGGAGTAGCCATCATAGTTAACAAAAGAGTCCAAAATGCAGTACTTGGATACAGTCTTAAAAACAACAGAATGATTTCTGTTCATTTCCAATGCAAACAATTCAATATTACGATATCCAAATCTATGCCCTGACCGGTAATGCTGAAGAAGCTGAAGTAGAACGGTTCTATGAAGACCTACAAGATCTTTTAGACCTAACCCCACCAAAAGATGTCTTCTTATTATAGGGGACTGAAATGCAAAAGTAGGAAGTAAAGAAACACCTGGAGTAACAGACAAATTTGGCCTTGGAGTACAGAATGAAGCAAGGTTAAGGCTAATAGAATCTTGCCAAGAGAACGCACTGGTCATAGCAAACACCCTCTTCCACCAACACAAGAGAAGACTCTACACATGGACATCACCAGATGGTCAACACCGAAATCAGATTGATTATATTCTAGGTCATGGTGGAGAGGTCTGACAGAATGTGGTCCACTGGAGAAGGGAATGGCAAATCACTTCAGTAGTCCTGCTTTGAGAACCCCATGAACAGTATGAAAAGGCGAAAGATAGGTCACTGAAAGATGAACTCCCCAGGTGGGTAGGTAACCAATATGCTATCAGTGGTCAGTGGAGAAATAACTCCAGAAAGAATGAAGGGATGGAGCCAAAGCAAAAACAGCACCCAGGTGTGGATGTGACTGGTGATAGAAGCAAGGTCTGATGTTGCAAAGAACAATATTGCATAGGAACCTGGAATGTTAGGTCTATGAATCAAGGCAAATTGGAAGTGGTCAAATAGGAGATAGCAAGAGCAAACGTTGACATTTTAGGAATCAGCGAACTAAAATGAACTGAAATGGGTGAATTTAACTCAGATGATCATTATATCTACTACTGCGGACAAGAATTCCTTAGAAGAAATGGAGTAGCCATCATAGTTAACAAAAGAGTCCAAAATGCAGTACTTGGATACAGTCTTAAAAACAACAGAATGATTTCTGTTCATTTCCAATGCAAACAATTCAATATCACGATATCCAAATCTATGCCCTGACCGATAATGCTGAAGAAGCTGAAGTAGAACGGTTCTATGAAGACCTACAAGATCTTTTAGACCTAACCCCGCCAAAAGATGTCTTCTTATTATAGGGGACTGAAATGCAAAAGTAGGAAGTAAAGAAACACCTGGAGTAACAGACAAATTTGGCCTTGGAGTACAGAAAGAAGCAAGGTTAAGGCTAATAGAGTCTTGCCAAGAGAACGCACTGGTCATAGCAAACACCCTCTTCCACCAACACAAGAGAAGACTCTACACATGGACATCACCAGATGGCCAAGACCAAAATCAAATTAATTATATTCTTTGCAGCCAAAGATGGAGAAGCTCTATACAGTCAACAAAAGTAAGACCAAGGCTAACTGTGGCTCTGAACATGAACTCCTTATTGCCAAATTCAGAGTTAATTGAAGAAAGTGAGGAAAACCACTAGACCATTCAGGTATGACTTAAATCAAATCCCTTATGATAATACAGTGGAAGTGAGAAATAGATATAAGGGACTAGATCTGATAGACAGAGTGCCTAATGAACTATGGATGGAGGTTCATGACCTTATACAGGAGACAGGGATCAAGACCATCCCCCAAAAAAGAAATTCAAAAAGACAAAATAGCTCTCTGAGGAGGCCTTACAAATAGCTGTGAAAAGAAGAGAAGCAAAAAGCAAAAATAGAAGGAAAGATATACCTTTTTTGAATGCAGAGTTCCAAAGAATAGCAAGGAGAGATAAGAAAGCTTTCCTCAGTGATGAGTTCAAAGAAATAGAGGAAAACAATAGAATGGGAAAGACTAGAGATCTCTTCAAGAAAATTAGAGATACCAAGGGAACATTTCATGCAAAGACGGGCACAATAAAGGACAGAAATAGTATGAACCTAAAATAAGAAAAAGATAATAAGAAGAGATGGCAAAAATACAAAGAAAAAGTGTAGAAAAAGATCTTCACAACCCATATAATCACGATGGTGTGATCATTCACCGGGGGCCAGACATCCTGGAATGTGAAGTCAAGTGGGCCTTAGGAAGTATCATTATGAACAAAGCTAGTGGAGGTGATGGAATTACAGCTGATATATTTAAAATCCTAAAATATGAAGCTGTGAAAGTGCTGAACTCAATATGAAGGCAAATTTGGAAAACTCAAGTGGCCACAGGACTGGAAAAGGTCAGTTTTCATTCCAATTTCAAAGAAAGGCAATGCCAAAAAATAGTCAAACTACGGCACAATTGCACTCATCTCACATGTTAGTAAAGCAAATCTCAAAATTCTCCAAGTCAGTCTTCAGAAAAATGTGAACTGTGAACTTCCAGATAGTCAAGTAGGTTTTGGAAAAGGCCAAGGAACTAGTGATCAAATTGCCATCTGCTGGTTGGTCGAAAAAACAAGAAATTTTCATAAAAACATCTATTTCTGCTTTATTGATTATGCCAAAGCCTTTGACTGTGTAGATCACAATAAACTGTGGAAAATTCTAAAAGAAATGAAATAGCAGACCACCTGACCTGCCTCTTGAGAAATCTGTATGCAGGTCAGGAAGCAACAGTTAGACCTGAACATGGAACAACAGACTGGTTCCAAATAGGAAAAGGAGTATGTCAAGGCTGTATATTGTCACCCTGCTTATTTAACTTATATGCAGAGTACATCATGAGAAACGCTGGTCTGGAAGAAACACAAGCTGGAATCAAGATTGCCAGGAGAAATATCAATAACCTCAGATATGCAGATGACACCACCCTTATGGTGGAAAGTGAAGAAGAACTAAAGAGCCTCTTGATGAAAGTGAAAGAGGAGAGTGAAAAAGTNACTTATATGCAGAGTGTATCATGAGAAACGCTGGGCTGGATGAAGCACAAGCTGGAATCAAGATTGTTGAAAGAAATATCAATAATCTCAGATATGCAGATGATACCACCTTTATGGCAGAAAGTGAAGAGGAACTAAAAGCTTCTTGATGAAAGTGAAAGAGCAGAGTGAAAAAGTTGGCTTAAAACTCAACATTCAGAAAACTAAGATCATGGCATTTGTTCCCATCACTTCATGTCAAATAGATGAGGAAAAAATGGAAACAGTGGCTGACTTTATTTTGGGGTGGCTCCAAAAATCACTGCAGATGGTGATTGCAGCCATGAAATTAAAACATGCTTACTCCTTGGAAGGAAAGTTATGACCAACCTAGACAGCATATTAATAAACAGAGACATTACTTTGCCAACAAAGGTCTGTCTAGTCAGAGCTATTTTTTTTCCAGTAGTCCTGTATGGATGTGAGAGTTGGACTATAAAGAAAGCTGAATGCCTAAGAATTGATGTTTGTGAAATGTGGTGTTGGAGAAGACTCTTGAGAATCCTTTGGACTGCAAGGAGATCCAACCAGTCCATCTTAAAGAAGATTAGTCCTGGGTGTTCATTGGTAGGACTGATGTTGAAGTGAAACTCCAATACTTTGGCCACGTGATGTGGAGACCTGACTCATTTGAAAAGACCCTGATGCTGGGAAAGATGAGGGCAGTAAGAGAAGGGGACAATAGAGGATAAGATGGTTGGATGGCATCACTGACTTAATGGACATGACTTTGGGTAAACTCTGGGAGTTGATGATGGAAAGGAAGGCCCGGAGTGCTGTGGTCCATGGGGTCACACAGAGTCAGACATGACTGAGCGACTGAACTGAACTGAATTGAATCACTAAAGGGGTGTTGCCTATGGCTTAAATTATACATGACTGCCCATCTTCAAGAACTCTAACTCCCATGCCTGAGCCTTAAGCTAAAGTATCTTTGTTTAGCTCATAAGAAACGTCCTGATTAGGCCCACCTATGAATGCATTGTAAATGGCCACAGGAGAGGAGAAATTTACACATGCCTTCCAGAACCTGGCCAGAAATAGGAAATGTTTGCAATATGTCCCCTTTTTTACTTGACCTTTTCACCTCCCCTTCTTTGTTCTATAAATACTAGCATCCAAGGTCAGGCAACATGTTTCTTTTGAACACTAGTCCACCATCTTCCCAAGCTGCTGGCTTTCTGAGTAAAGTCACTATTACCTCAACAGCTCATCTCTTGATTAATTGGTCTATTGGCACTTGATTTTTTGGTGGAGCACAGTATGAGCTTGAACTCAGTAACATAATTATTTCTATAATTAGAGAATTAGATTTATCACTTACAATTTTAAGATTGAAAATTTTAAGATACAGTAGAAGCACAGTTTACCTTATCTCTAATGCTCTTCCAATTATGCCAATGAAGTAAGGAATGGTCAGGGAAGTAGAAAAGAGTTGGGTTACATTTCTTGATCCACTTACTCACTGTTTTGTAGTACTGAATTGGTATCCTAGTTGTTTTCTTTTCTTTTTTTTTTTAATGGAAAGTAAATACTGTAATTTTTAATTGAAATAGTGATTGTTTTCTTTTACATCTGTTAAAACCCTGTGCCTCTCATGTGTAGAAGTCCAATAAATTATTGTAATACAACATTCTTTTCACAAGTATTTACTAAATCCATTTTTGCCTATGAAGCATTTCACCTTAGCTTTGCAAATCTTTGTCACTCATTTTCTGCTTTTTCAAAAAATGAGATCAAAATACTGGTTTAAGCAGAAAAATGTTTCTTGGGATTGCTTATAAATTCAATGCTCCAGATCATTAATCAAAGCCATATTATTTGGGGTTTCTTTCATTTTAAAAGTAATTATCCAAGAGTCTCCTGTAATAGAAATTGAAATTAACCCCTCTTTTCTCCCTCCTCTCAAACAAGAAATAGAAAAGCCATGAGATCTGGAATATAAGGGAAAGCAGCAGACTTTGATCCTTTTCTCTTTTCATATATCTGTGTATGAGGTAAAGGATATGAACCTGTGTAGAGACTCTTAGAAGAGGTCATTTTGAAAATTGTTGAAAATGTCTCCCAGTTTAACAATAGCTAAGGGCTCCCCTAGTGGCTCAGATGGTAAAGATTCTGCCTACAGTGCGGGAGACCAGCTTTCGATCCTTGGGTCAGGAAGATCCCTTGGAGAAGGAAATGGCAATCCACTCCAGTATTCTTGCTGGGAAAATTCCAGGGACAGAGAAGCCTGGCTGGCTACAGTCCATGAGGTCAAAAAGAGTCGGACATGACTGAGCAACTTCACTTACCTTGGCCTCAGACTCAGAAAATTGTCCCAAAGCAAGTGATATCAAACTCATGTATACTGTAAGGATTTTGAGCTTTGGTCATTAGATTTCAGAAAACATATGCAAAATTCTCACCCAAAAATCAATTATACAGGAGAATAATACTGATATTGAAATATTAATAAAGGTCCTAAGAGACTGTTCAGTTATTTTTGCTGCAAATATAGTAAATTTCTCCTCATGTATTATACATTGTTTAAATTTGTGTAACATAAATAATACATAACTAAGTAATTTATTTATAAGAAATACACTTTTTCTTCCCCTTCTCAAGTTCCATAGCATATTATTATTCATACTCCTCAGGTAAGCTAATCACCTATGTCAGCTGAGTATTGGTGAACATGCATAAAATGTAAAACCATTAGGATGACTCATATCAATTTTGATAACTGCTAAGAAGCATTAGAATGTTTATAAAAGGAAAAGTAAATGTGTGTAGATTGATCTTCTTATAATCCAGTTCAATTTATTTTCTTGTGTATATGCACTTTATTATTTTGAATTTAGTATAATGGTAAAATAGATAAGATTCTAATATTGAAAAAATATATAAAGCAAATTGAAAGATTTAAATTCTTCATAGAATAGGTAATATTCTTCATTTAATTTGGAGAAATAAACTCTTAGAAATATAATGCAATGTTTTGACAAATTTCTCACAAAGATAAGTCTCATTAGTCTGAAGGGGTTCCAAATAAGGATTCCAAAATTAATCAGATTAGCCAATGTTAGTAGTTCAGTTCAGTCACTCAGTCATATCTGACTCTTTGCGACCCCATGAATGGTGGCCTGCCAGGCCTCCCAGTCCATCACCAACTCCCAGATTTCAGTCACACTCATGTCCATTGAGTCAGTGATGCCATCCAGCCATCTCATGTGCTCTGTCTGCCCCTTCTCCTCCTGCCCCCAATCCATCCCAGCATCAGAGTCTTTTCCAATGAGTCAACTCTTCGCATGAGGTGGCCAAAGTACTGGAATTTAGCTTTAGCATCATTCCTTCCAAAGAACACCCAGGCCTGATCTCCTTTAAAATGGACTGGTTGGATCTCCTTGCAGTCCAAGAAACTCTCAAGAGTCTTCTCCAACACCACAGTTCAAAAGCATTGATTCTTCGGCGCTCAGCTTTCTTCACAGTCCAACTCTCACCTCCATACATGACCACTGGAAAAACCATAGCCTTGACTAGACAGACCTTTGTTGGCAAAGCAATGTGTCTGCTTTTGAATATGCTATCTAAGTTGGTCATAACTTTCCCTCCAAGGAGTAAGCATCTTTTAATTTCATGGCTGCAGTCACCATCTGCAGTGATTTTGGAGCCCCCAAAAAATAAAGTCTGACACTGTTTCCATTGTTTCCCCATCTATTTCCCATGAAGTGTTAGCAGTAGTGCACCAATCTCCTGGTATATGAAGTAATCTGAAAGAGTCTTAGAGATTATAATTCAAGTGAAATTCTTCCTTTTCTTTTACTCCCCTGTAGTGCTTGGAGAATCCCAGGGATGGTGGAGCCTGGTGGGCTGCCCTCTATGGGCTCACACAGAGTCAGACACGACTGAAGTGACTTAGCAGCAGCAGCAGTTAAAAATAAAAGCAAACTCTGTGTTCTATTCAGTCTGAATGTGAACAAATGGGTTTGTTGACTTGAGCCTGATTTTTTTCTCACATGAGATGCTATAGAACAAAATCAGAAATAAGCTGGCACTGGAATTACAATTCTATTCCCAACTTTCAACAAGATGTTTGCAGGTACTAGTATTTCAAAACATGTCAAGAAATGAAGAGAATGTATTTTTACATTCTTTTTTTTTTATTTTGATAAGCCTTATCTTTTTTTTTTTGTATTTATTTATATTTTTACATGAACTCCCAAACATGAACCCCCCTCCCTTGTAGAACTACAAGAATGTTAGTTCTTTTTTCCTTAAAACAAATTTTACAAACAGACATAAGTATGTGTGTGGCCACAAAAAAAGTGTTTTTCTTAAGTAAACATAAAATCAAGTGAGTGAGTATCCACTCTGTTTTGAACTCCAATCTTCTGGATTCTTCTTCATTTTATTTTTGCTGTTTTGACTTCCCTCAGTCCAGGAACTGATATAGTTCTAGCCATCAATACCTAAAACCATTATGGGATAATAATAGTGAAAATACTGTCAAAATTAGTAAATAAAATTATTGAGCATTTACAAGATAAAACTATTTAATTTAAAATTTCATTTAATGAATTAATTTTGTGGATTAATTTTCAGTTAATCCACTTACACACACACACACACCCAAAGACACTTTAAGGAAGTTACTTTTATAATCCGCATTTCATAAAAGAAGAATCTATAGTCTAGAGTGGTCATGTGGCACATCAAACTTAAAACAGCTACTACTGCAAAATGAATGCTTTTTAAAACACACACATACACACAAATAATTGCTTAATTATTACATTATATTAAACTTTTGTCTCACTTTTACTATAACTCCTAGAGTGAAGGACTAAATCTTATTTATTTTTAACAACTTAATACTGAGCTTCCCTGGTGGCTCAGATGGTAAAGAATCTGCCTGCAATGCAGGCGACTTGGGTTCGATCTCTGCGTTAGGGAGATCCCCTGGGGAAGAAAATGGCAATCTGCTCCAGTATGCTTGTCTAGGAAATCCCATGGACAGAGGAGCCTGGTAGGCTACAGTCCATGGAGTTGCAAAGAGTTGGACAACTGAACAATTAAGCTCAGCACAGCACAGCATACTTAATAATGAATGCTGTGTAAAATTCATAGTTCATAATAATCTATTGGTGGGAGTTTTCAACATTTTTTCCTCAACAGTTATGCATTTTCAACCATTTGCTTTACAGTGACCTCTAATTATCTCTTAGTGATCAGTTGTGAAGGTGTTTCAGTCCTTCAGCAATAATCTGTTCTGCTGCTAATTATTTTGTTTCAGTACAGGCCTTTTACAAGGTGACTGACATTTTCTCCTGGATCTTGCAGTTTCGCATCAGCTGGTTAGCTTTGTCAGCTAGCACACTTGTCTTTTCCTTTAGTTTGATCATGAAATTCTTAATTCCTAGTTGAGGAGAGACTCTAGATCTCATATTGGAGCAAAAGAAACTGAAGTATCTTGAAGCCCACTGAGGGTTCCAGAAGTTCAGGGGTTTATTTTACCACTTTTTCAGATTTCCTGGATTACTGCTTAATCATGTTACAACTATGAAACAGAATTCAGATTTCTTGTGATTACTGTTTAATAATTTTATGATTGTGAAGCAGAATTTAGTTTTTAACCTATTGGCAATGGGGCAAATATTTTCTGTATTTCTTGAGAAAAGAATAAAACTCAGAGTCAAGAGGGTGTAAAAAGCATTCACTAGAGGGAAGCTGAAAAATCACCCTTCTATGACATTCCCTGGTGGCTCAGCAGTAAAAAATCTATGTGCAAGTAAGAGTCTCAAGTTTGATCCCAGGGTCGGGCAGATTCCCTGGAGAAGGAAATGGCAACCCACTTCAGTATTCTTGCCTGGGAAATCCCATGGACAAAGGAGCCTGATGAGCTAGAGTCCAACAGGTAGCAAAAGAGTCTGACCCAACTTAACAGCTAAGCATCATCACTTTCTCTATATTTTTCTGCTTTTCCTTCTCATTAATCCCCTACTGTGCCTTTCTTCTTTCTCCTCCTTTTTCATCCTTCTATTTCGAATTGACTATTTATAACCAAACACACATGCACATCTACAAACTTCATAAATATATGAAAATTGATTGATAGATTATAAATGGATGATAGATATAGGTAAATGGAGATAGACATTTAAATCAGAGTATTGCTGGGGTGTTTCATTAATTCTGGAGAAGCCAACAAAGATCAGAATAATTGGTTAGATAATAAATGATCACATGTTCTAAAACTAGGTACTTGAATGGATGTTACAAAGAACAGAATATAGATAGTGAAGGCTTTTGCTAAGAATATTTTTTACAACAACTTAACAGAGAAGGCGATGGCACCTCCAGTACTCTTGCCTGGAAAATCCCATGGACTGAGGAGCCTGGTGGGCTGCAGTCCATGGGGTCGCTATGAGTTGGACACGACTGAGTGACTTCACTTTCACTTTTCACTTTCCTGCATTGGAGAAGGAAATGGCAACCCACTCCAGTGTTCTTGCCTGGAGAATCCCAGGGATGGGGGAGCCTGGTGGGCTGCCGTCTATGGGTCACACAGAGTAGGACATGACTGAAGCGACTTAGCAGCAGCAGCAGGCTACTTAAGTTGAAAAATTCACTGGAATGTTGAAGAAACTGATAGCAAAAATTTTGTTAGAGATATCAAAGTCCATTGTGACCCCTTCGTAGAGTTTGATGAAGCAAAAAGTTATATTTGGAATACACCAAGTAAAATTCTCAGTTGGGTAGATTGATTAGCTTAGCCTGGGACAAAAGAGCAAAGAGAGATATTAACTGCATTAGTAAAAAGCTGCACTTACAGATTCTACCAGGTTAAACGACATTGCCTGAGACAGAATATACTATAGGTTACTTTGGAAAGAAAAAAAAAAAAAAATAGGTCTATCCAAAACATTTTCATGATGCCTCATGACTTCACCAAAAAGTAACTTGAGGTGGAACATTCAGTACAGAGCTGATGGGTTGTTAGGTGCCAGCTGGATGGTATTCCAAGTGCCAAAGGAACTGCAGGCAAGAGATCCCCAAGAGAATGTGTATGTATCTATGTGTGTGTGTGTTTGTGGGCACAGATGCATGCATGAATGAAATAGCACAAGCTCCCCTTGAATAAAAGCTTCAATAAATATTTGGTATCAGGCACTCCCAGATTACAACTGTAAAAGTTCATTAAAGACATTTGTCTCCCTTTCCTTTCTCTTCTGTCCAAACACTGCATCAAATGGCTGTTAAGGGGGAAAAAGAGGAGATGAACTGGGAAATAGAGTAAGGGAGGTGCCAACTTTGCTTTCTTCCAACTGTACATTTCTTGGGCTGAAATTGGCTCAAGGTACACAAGGGATAAGTATACAGATGAGACTGAAGTTTTTATACTTCTGGACTGAAATTTGTATCAGACAAAATGATAAACCTGTTATCTGTGGTAATCAGGAAAGCTATGAAAACATGCCAGGGACTGGAGGAGTAGGAGTGGAGTTGAGTGGGACTGGAAGAAGGAAAAAGATGTCAGCTAGGAAAATAAAACTTATATTTGAAAGGATGAAGAATTACTTCCAGTTTGTCCCCTACAGACTTGGAGAATATGTTAGAAGTGTTGAAAACATATCCTGTGAAGGGATTCAAAACGAGCTTCCCTAAAACGTTCCACTTTGATTTGGAAATTATCTTGGGCTGAAGACAATTCATCTAGGACCAGAAGACTCAGGAAGAACTTTTAACCTTGCCCTCAGTTACCTAAAATAATATAGATAAGTTGGCCTAAAAGTAAAAAAGTTGGCTTAAAACTCAACATTCAAAAAACAAATATGGCATCTAGTCTCATTCAGTTCAGTTCAGTTCAGTTCAGTAGTTCAGTAGTATCTGACTCTTTGCGACCCCATGAATTGCAGCATGCCAGGCCTCCCTGTCTATCACCAACTCCTGGAGTTCACTCAAGTCTCATCACTTCATGGCAAATAGATGGAGAAACCATGGAAACAGTGACAGACTTTATTTTTTGTGCTCCAAAATCACTGCAGATGGTGACTGAAGCCATGAAATTAAAAGACGTACTCCTTGGAAGGAAAGTTATTACCAACTTAGTTCAGTTCAGTTCAGTCACTCAATCATGTCTGACTCTTTGCAACCCCATGAATCGCAGTACACCAGGCCTCCCTGTCCCTTCACCAACTCCTGGAGTTCACTCAGACTCTACCTAGACAGCATGTTAAAAAGCAGCGACATTGTTTTGCCAACAAAGGTCCATCTAGTCAAGGCTATGGTTTTTCCAGTAGTCATATATGGATGTGAGAGTTGGACTATAAAGAAAGCTGAGAATTGATCCTTTTGAACTGTGGTGTTGAAGAAGACTTGAGAATACCTTGGACTGCAAGGAGATCCAACCAGTCCACCCTAAAGGAAATCAGTCCTGAATGTTCATTGGAAGGACTGATTTGAAGCTGAAACTCCAATACTTTGGCCACCTGATGCAAAGAGCTGACTCATTTGGAAAGATCTTGATGCTGGGAAAGATTGAGGGCAGGAGGAGAAGGGGACGACAGAGAATGAGATGGTTGGATGGCATCACTGACTAAATGGACGTAAGTTTGAGTAAACTCCAGGAGTTGGTGATGGGCAGGGAGACCTATCGTGCTGCAGTCCATAGGGTCACAAAAAGTCATACACGACTGAGTGACTGAACTGAACTGAAGGTGGCCTGACTCAGAAAGAGAGAGAGAGAGATTACCAAAGATAACAGGCAGGAGGAGAAGGGGACGACAGAGAATGAGATGGTTGGATGGCATCACTGACTAAATGGACGTAAGTTTGAGTAAACTCCAGGAGTTGGTGATGGGCAGGGAGACCTATCGTGCTGCAGGCCATAGGGTCACAAAAAGTCATACACGACTGAGTGACTGAACTGAACTGAAGGTGGCCTGACTCAGAAAGAGAGAGAGAGAGATTACCAAAGATAACTTTTATCTGAATGATCCATCTGTGCCACAGGGCAAACATCTAATTTCCTAATATCTACTATCCTTTGAATTACTCTCCTCTTCTTTAAAGCTTTAGGCCATATTCTAGTACTTAGCTCAAGACAGCTTTTAAGCCTCAAGTGCCTGATTTGCCTTTGGGTCTTATATTTTAGGTATCCTGTATGCACAACATTTAATTAGTTTTTCTCTGTTCATCTGTCTTATATTATTTTAATTATTTAGATCGGCCAAAGAACTCAGAAGGGTAGAGAAAGTGCCTTTTCTCCCCAACACTTGTGATTATGATCTCTACTTTTCAACCACATTCCTTAAATCATCCTAAAACAAACAAACATACAAAAAGCACATTTAAAGACAATATTTAATAATCAGCCATAACCAAATTATCCATGTCCATTTAAGTGAAAAAAAAAAAAAGGACATGACTGAAGCGACTTAGCAGCAGCAGCAGGCTACTTAAGTTGAAAAATTCACTGGAATGTTGAAGAAACTGATAGCAAAAATTTTGTTAGAGATATCAAAGTCCATTGTGACCCCTTCATAGAGTTTGATGAAGCAAAAAGTGATATTTGGAATACACCAAGTAAAATTCTCAGTTGGGTAGATTGATTAGCTTAGCCTGGGACAAAAGAGCAAAGAGAGATATTAACTGCATTAGTAAAAAGCTGCACTTACAGATTCTACCAGGTTAAACGACATTGCCTGAGACAGAATATACTATAGGTTACTTTGGAAAGAAAAAAAAAAAAAAATAGGTCTATCCAAAACATTTTCATGATGCCTCATGACTTCACCAAAAAGTAACTTGAGGTGGAACATTCAGTACAGAGCTGATGGGTTGTTAGGTGCCAGCTGGATGGTATTCCAAGTGCCAAAGGAACTGCAGGCAAGAGATCCCCAAGAGAATGTGTATGTATCTATGTGTGTGTGTGTTTGTGGGCACAGATGCATGCATGAATGAAATAGCACAAGCTCCCCTTGAATAAAAGCTTCAATAAATATTTGGTATCAGGCACTCCCAGATTACAACTGTAAAAGTTCATTAAAGACATTTGTCTCCCTTTCCTTTCTCTTCTGTCCAAACACTGCATCAAACGGCTGTTAAGGGGGAAAAAGAGGAGATGAACTGGGAAATAGAGTAAGGGAGGTGCCAACTTTGCTTTCTTCCAACTGTACATTTCTTGGGCTGAAATTGGCTCAAGGTACACAAGGGATAAGTATACAGATGAGACTGAAGTTTTTATACTTCTGGACTGAAATTTGTATCAGACAAAATGATAAACCTGTTATCTGTGGTAATCAGGAAAGCTATGAAAACATGCCAGGGACTGGAGGAGTAGGAGTGGAGTTGAGTGGGACTGGAAGAAGGAAAAAGATGTCAGCTAGGAAAATAAAACTTATATTTGAAAGGATGAAGAATTACTTCCAGTTTGTCCCCTACAGACTTGGAGAATATGTTAGAAGTGTTGAAAACATATCCTGTGAAGGGATTCAAAACGAGCTTCCCTAAAACGTTCCACTTTGATTTGGAAATTATCTTGGGCTGAAGACAATTCATCTAGGACCAGAAGACTCAGGAAGAACTTTTAACCTTGCCCTCAGTTACCTAAAATAATATAGATAAGTTGGCCTAAAAGTAAAAAAGTTGGCTTAAAACTCAACATTCAAAAAACAAATATGGCATCTAGTCTCATTCAGTTCAGTTCAGTTCAGTTCAGTAGTTCAGTAGTATCTGACTCTTTGCGACCCCATGAATTGCAGCATGCCAGGCCTCCCTGTCTATCACCAACTCCTGGAGTTCACTCAAGTCTCATTACTTCATGGCAAATAGATGGAGAAACCATGGAAACAGTGACAGACTTTATTTTTTGGGCTCCAAAATCACTGCAGATGGTGACTGAAGCCATGAAATTAAAAGACGTACTCCTTGGAAGGAAAGTTATTACCAACTTAGTTCAGTTCAGTTCAGTCACTCAATCATGTCTGACTCTTTGCAACCCCATGAATCGCAGTACACCAGGCCTCCCTGTCCCTTCACCAACTCCTGGAGTTCACTCAGACTCTACCTAGACAGCATGTTAAAAAGCAGCGACATTGTTTTGCCAACAAAGGTCCATCTAGTCAAGGCTATGGTTTTTCCAGTAGTCATATATGGATGTGAGAGTTGGACTATAAAGAAAGCTGAGAATTGATCCTTTTGAACTGTGGTGTTGAAGAAGACTTGAGAATACCTTGGACTGCAAGGAGATCCAACCAGTCCACCCTAAAGGAAATCAGTCCTGAATGTTCATTGGAAGGACTGATTTGAAGCTGAAACTCCAATACTTTGGCCACCTGATGCAAAGAGCTGACTCATTTGGAAAGATCTTGATGCTGGGAAAGATTGAGGGCAGGAGGAGAAGGGGACGACAGAGAATGAGATGGTTGGATGGCATCACTGACTAAATGGACGTAAGTTTGAGTAAACTCCAGGAGTTGGTGATGGGCAGGGAGACCTATCGTGCTGCAGTCCATAGGGTCACAAAAAGTCATACACGACTGAGTGACTGAACTGAACTGAAGGTGGCCTGACTCAGAAAGAGAGAGAGAGAGATTACCAAAGATAACTTTTATCTGAATGATCCATCTGTGCCACAGGGCAAACATCTAATTTCCTAATATCTACTATCCTTTGAATTACTCTCCTCTTCTTTAAAGCTTTAGGCCATATTCTAGTACTTAGCTCAAGACAGCTTTTAAGCCTCAAGTGCCTGATTTGCCTTTGGGTCTTATATTTTAGGTATCCTGTATGCACAACATTTAATTAGTTTTTCTCTGTTCATCTGTCTTATATTATTTTAATTATTTAGATCGGCCAAAGAACTCAGAAGGGTAGAGAAAGTGCCTTTTCTCCCCAACACTTGTGATTATGATCTCTACTTTTCAACCACATTCCTTAAATCATCCTAAAACAAACAAACATACAAAAAGCACATTTAAAGACAATATTTAATAATCAGCCATAACCAAATTATCCATGTCCATTTAAGTGAAAAAAAAAAAGAAAAAGGAACAAATATGTAAGGCATCTCTACCTGTTTGCAAATATTTAAAATAATGAGTTCCCCTACCCCCACCCCGAGTACTGATAAGAACAAAATGGGAGTTTTCTGGTTATATACAGGTAGGATAATTGCTATATATATAGTAAGGACAAGTATTCTTCTTCCTTGGTGGTTCAGAGAGTAAAAAATGTGCCCGCAATTTGGGAGACCTTGGTTCAATCCTTGGGTTGGGAAGATCCCCTGGAGTAGGACATGGAAATCCACGCCAGTATTCTTGCCTGGAGAATCCCCATGGACAGATGAGCCTGGCGGGCTACAGTCCATGGGGGTCACAGTGTTGGGTACAACTGAATAACTAAACATAGCATGCTTTGAAAATACTTACTCATTTTTATGCCTCATATAAAAACATATGTTTCTAAAATGGTAGATATTTTATTGTTCTCTTGTCATACATATAGTATGACAATATCTTATGCTTGATCTGAAAAAAAGGACGGTAGTTACAAGATGAAGGTTCAAAAAACCAGCTGTCATCAAATATAAAAAAAGGTTAATTTGTGACCCAGCACTATTTTAAGTGATGTTAAGAAAAAAATAGGGCCAATCAAAATAGAACACAATGTTTTCTTCTTATTTAGAATTTTTATTTTATATTTTTAGATTCATTTTGATGCTTGCTTTTATCAAATACCAAACTTAAACACAAGTAAAACAAATAAAATGGCTCAGTGGTAAAGAATCTACCTGCCAGTGCAGGAGACACAAGAGACGAGTTCAATCTCTTCATTGGGAAGAATCCCTGATGCAGGAATACCCACTCCAATATCCTTACCTGGAAAATTCCATGGACAGAGGAGCCTGGCAAGCTACAGTCCAAGGGTTCACAAAGAGTCATACACTATTGAAGGAGTGAGCACACAAACCCACACATAAGTGAAATAAAGTGGTTAAAGCATTCCAAAAATATCTTCTTATTCAGAGTTTGATATTACTGAATCACATTAAGTTTCAGAGTCATAAATGTCAGTTTTTCCTTGTAGTATCATTTTCTGTGCCATCAAAGCATCTATAAAGTAGAATATTCATGTCTTAAATGAGTATTCCACCATTTTCTTTGAGATGTTCTTCCAAACTGATAAAATCTACATTGCAAATTTGGATTTGCAAGCATCTGCTTGGTCAATGACAATAGCATCAACAACTTTGGCCTGGATGACTGTAATTGTAAAAATGTCCTGGATTTCGTGGATGTTTAATATGAAGGATGTACATCTTGAATTTCATAAAATATTTTAGGAGAGCTTTATAGTATCTTTTAAATGTACTCTTAGAGAAAAGGAACACCTTATATTTCCTCAGGACTTGATTTAGGATGTAAAGTGATGGGAACAAAGTAACATTTGCATTTGAAAGATTTTCATTTAATTCCTCAGTTGTAAAGCAGGGGAAAGGTATTGAAACTTTATTCATTCTGTGCTTTCTTACACTGTGATTCTTTAGTTTTCACATGATTATTCTTTTTATTTTTGCCTTTGGTTTGTCTCTTTTGTTTCCTCTATTCTTCTTTTTCTTACCTTTGACTATCCTAAGAATCTGAGAGCCTCTAAGAACTTCATTTACCTCTGAGAGCATTAAAAACAGCTCCTAACACAAACCAATTAAGATAATTATTAAACACCCAAAGCTACCCTCACCATTAACTTTTAAGTTAATGCAGGGTTTTTTCTTCCACTTCTAAGAAGGATTCAAAATTTCTTTATTCTGTGTGATCTTTTGCCAATCTCTTAGAAAGTTCAACATTGTTGCTAATTCCTTGGAAATAAAGAACTCTGAATTCTTCTGGGGTCATTGTGAAATAGTTTGGGAAAGGACACAGAAGAATAATAGGCACAAGAACTAGGTAGATTTTTAAAAGATGCATGCATGTTCTGTTGCAAATTGTATTAGACTCTGCAACCCCAAGGACTGTAAGCTACCAGGCTCCTCTGTCCACGGGATTCTCCAGGCAAGAATACTGGGGTGGTTGCACTTCCTTCTCCAGGTCATTGTGAAGTAGTTTGGGAAAGGACACAGAAGAATAATAGGCACAAGAACTAGGTAGATTTTTAAAAGATGCATGCATGTTCTGTTGCAAATTGTATTAGACTCTGCAACCCCAAGGACTGTAAGCTACCAGGCTCCTCTGTCCACGGGATTCTCCAGGCAAGAATACTGGGGTGGTTGCACTTCCTTCTCCAGAGGATCTTCTTGAGCCAGGAATTGAACCCAGGTCTCCAGCTTGTAGGAGATTTCTTTACCACTGCACCATCTGGGAAGCTCTTTAAAACGAGAGCAGGACCATTAGGTAGTTGGAATTGGAAAAAGGAGTCCAATCCACTGTCTTTGGCGGTGACTAAAAGACAAGAAGGGAAAAGTCTGTGAAAATAGAACAAAGGAAGTTCCGAGGACCAGAGTGAGAACCTCAGGTAAAACAAAGAGCCCTTCTGGCTAGCCCAATTTACATAGGGCAGGCTCAGGAGGAAGAGGAAAAACACATAGAAAGAGGAGCCAAAATTGAGCTAGGGGTTTCTCTTCTCTTTGCGTCTTTTGGGTCGGCCCACCCTCATGCCTTGAGGGTGTATTTGCCTTTGTTTGCCAAATAAAATTGAGCTATAACAAGGGTCCATCTGTTGCTTCAAATTTTTCCTGTGGCCAGACAGAACAGAGTAAATTACACATTCTGCAGACATGTATGGTGCCATGACTCGGATTTAACCTTCCTCGGATTTAACAGCCTCAGCTCGGCCTTGGTGAGGCAGAAGCCAAGCACAGCAGAAGACAAACTCTGCAAAAGCTCCAACCATGGAAGTTGAACGTGAGGAAAACCCAATGCAAGGGAAGTGAAAAAGAGCAACAAGAAGCCCAGCATGGTGGAAACTGGGACAGCAAAAACAAACTCAGCAGAAAGCTCACGCAGCTCAGTCTCAGATTCCAGATCTCAAGTTAAGGTAGGAGGTCCTCATTCCTATGGCTAGAAGGACGTATGGCTAACAAAATCTCAACTCCTTTACAATCTCCTGTTTCTGATTTCCTTGAACCCCCCATGAACAGGTGAGCAGCAGTGGGTGCAGTTGAGGGGCTCTGGCAGGGGCAAGCAAGTGGGGGTTCTTCTGTCCTTAATCATCTTTGTGTCGAGGATCAGGCCAATAAAAACTGTGCACACAGCTCATGTATTTAGCAGATTTTCTGGTAGGTTATGAAGGTGATTCCGCAGCACATTTTTCCCACTGCTTTTTCCTTCCATTTTTCAGTTCCTCTCTCCTGGGACTTGAGCCCAGCCAAAACCTCAGTGCTTGACTTCAGGACCTAATGAAGCTCAGGTTCTTGATGGCTCATTGCAAAAATTCAGTGAGAGACACAAGGATAAGTAAGAGGTGGATTTGTTTTGATTCAGAGAAAAACACTCCCAGAGTGTGGGCCATCACAGAGGGCAAGTGCAGCAGTCATGGAAGGTGGTCTTGTTAGATTTTGCTAGCTAGGTGATTGCATATGCTCATGAGTGGGAGGATCATCCCAACAATTAAGGAATCACCCACTCCTTGGTCTTTGACAGTGCCTTGGAACTGTCCTGGCACCTCTGGGTATGTCATTTAGCTTGCAGATTGAGGATCAAAGTTTACTTGAACTTGACTTGTCATCTGGGACCCAATTGATTTTAATTGGTTTATGTTGTGCCCTTGGGCTATGTCATTCTTTCAAAAGTTGTGCCCCCAACCCCAGTGTTTCATGCTTTTTCTGAGCTCCTTCTTGCCCTCAATGTTACCTCTACAATCTTCTGGAAAGACAACCAGAAAATAGCTGGCCCTTGGGAGGGAAATACTGTATAATATCCAATCCCTCTAGACATTCAGGCCTTCATTTTCCATGTTTTCTACAACACGTGCAACAAAAGCATCTCTCAGTGAACATGCTAAAGAAGGTGACAAGCTCACAATGCTTGCTAGAAGTCCATCTGTTTGTTCATCCCTTCAAGGGCAATTGGGCTTCCAAGGATAAAGTTTGCCAGTTTGGGTGTTAGCCCTGCAGGCCCTGGAACAAATCTCCACTGCACTATTAAGGAAAATCTGTTCTGCTGCCTCTTAAAAATTTGTTCTTAAGCCACTTACTAACTACTACAAGCAAGACCCTGCCCCCTTGTAGGCAACATCGGTCCACCCCACTTATTACACTAATAATAAGTGTAATACAACCAGTGGACTGGTTGGATTTCCTTGCAGTCCAAGGGATTCTCAAGAGTCTTCTCCAACACCACAGTTCACAAGCATCAATCGTTCAGTGCCCAGCTTTCTTTATAGTCTAACTCTCACATTCATACATGACTACTAGAAAAACCATCACCTTGACTAGATGGGCCTTTGTTGGCAAAGTAATACCTCTGCTTTTTAATATGCTGCCTATGTTGTTCATAACTTTTTTTCCAAGGAGTAAGTGGCTTTTTGCTTCATGGCTGCAGTCACCATCTGAAGTAATTTTAGAGTCCCACAAAATAAAGTCTGTCACTGTTTCCACTGTTTCTCCAATTTTTGCCATGAAGTGATGGGGCTAGATGCCATGATATTTGTTTTCTGAATGTTGAGCTTTAAGTCCACTTTTCATCAAGAGGCTCTTTAGTCCTCTTCACTTTCTGCCATAAGTGTGGTGACATCTGCATACCTCAGGTTATTGATATTTCTCCCAGAAATCTTGACTCCCTCTTGAGCTTCATCCAGCCCAGCATTTCTCATGATGTACCCTGCATATAAGTTAAATAAGCAGGGTGACATTATACAGTCTTGATGTACTCCTTTTCCTATTTCCTATTTCCAAGTTCAGTTCTAAAAAATCTGTTCTGCTGCCTCTTAAAAATTTGTTCTTAAGCCACTTACTAACTACTACAAGCAAGACCCTGCCCCCTTGTAGGCAACATCGGTCTACCCCACTTATTACACTAATAATAAGTGTAATCCAACCAGTGGACTGGTTGGATTTCCTTGCAGTCCAAGGGATTCTCAAGAGTCTTCTCCAACACCACAGTTCATAAGCATCAATCGTTCAGTGCCCAGCTTTCTTTATAGTCTAACTCTCACATTCATACATGACTACTAGAAAAACCATCACCTTGACTAGATGGGCCTTTGTTGGCAAAGTAATACCTCTGCTTTTTAATATGCTGCCTATGTTGTTCATAACTTTTTTTCCAAGGAGTAAGTGGCTTTTTGCTTCATGGCTGCAGTCACCATCTGAAGTAATTTTAGAGTCCCACAAAATAAAGTCTGTCACTGTTTCCACTCTTTCTCCAATTTTTGCCATGAAGTGATGGGGCTAGATGCCATGATATTTGTTTTCTGAATGTTGAGCTTTAAGTCCACTTTTCATCAAGAGGCTCTTTAGTCCTCTTCACTTTCTGCCATAAGTGTGGTGACATCTGCATACCTCAGGTTATTGATATTTCTCCCAGAAATCTTGACTCCCTCTTGAGCTTCATCCAGCCCAGCATTTCTCATGATGTACCCTGCATATAAGTTAAATAAGCAGGGTGACATTATACAGTCTTGATGTACTCCTTTTCCTATTTCCTATTTCCAAGTTCAGTTCTAACTGTTTCTCCCTGACCTGCATAAAGGTTTCTCAAGAGGCAGGTCAGGAGATCTGGTATTCAGTCTCTTTCAGAATTTTCCACAGTTTATTGTGATCCACACAGTCAAAGGCTCTGGTATAGTCAATCAAGAGAAATAGATGTTTTTCTGGAAATCTCTTGCTTTTTTGATGATTCAGCTGATATTGGCAGTTTGATCTCTGGTTCTTCTGCCTTTTCTAAAATTAGCTTGAACATCTTGAAGTTCACAGTTCATGTACTGTTGAAGCCTGACTTGGAGAATTTTGAGCATTTTTTTTTACCAGCATGTGAGATGAGTGCAATTGTGCCATAGTTTGAGGATTCTTTGGCATTGCCTTTCTTTGGGATTGGAATAAAACTGACCTTTCCCAGTCCTGTTGCCACTGCTGAGTTTTCCAAATTTGCTGGCATATTGAGTGCAACACTTTCACATCATCATCTTTTAAGATTTGAAATAGCTCAACTGGAATTCCATCACCTCCACTAGCTTTGTTCACAATGATGATTCTTAAGGCCCATTTGACTTCAGATTCCAAGATGTCCTGCTCTAGGTGAGAGATCACTTCGTCTTGATTATCTGGATCATAAAGATCTTCTTTGTTCAGTTTTCCTGTGTATTCTTACCACCTCTTCTTAATATCTTCTGCTTCTGTTAGGTCCATACGATTTCTGTCCTTTATTGTGCCCATCTTTGCATGAAATGTTCCCTTGGTATCTCTAATCATCTTGAAGAGATCTCTAGCCTTTCCCATTCTATTGTTTTCCTCCATTTCTTTGCACTGCTCACCGACGAAGGCTTTCTTATCTCTCCTTGCTATTCTTCTGGAACTCTGGATTCAAATGAGTATAACTTTCCTTTTCTCCTTTCATTTTCACTTCTCTTCTTTTCATAGCTATTTGTAAGGCCTCCTCAGACAACCATTTTGCTTTTTTTGAGTTTCTTTTTCTTGGGGATGGCTTTGTTCCCTGTCTCCTGTACAGTGTCAAGAACCTCTGTCCATAGTTCATCAGGCACTCTGTCTATCATTTCTAGCCCCTTAAATCTATTTCTCACTTCCACTGTAATTGTTAGGGATTTGATTTAGTTCATACCTGAATGGTCTAGTGGTTTTCCCTACTTTCTTCAACTTAAGTCTGAATTTGGCAATAAGGAGTTCATGGTTTAAGCCACAGTCATCTCCCATTCTTGGTTTTGCTGACTGTATAGAGCTTCTCCATCTTTGGCTGCAATGAATATAATCAATCTGATTTCAGTGTTGACCATCTGGTGATGTCCCAAGATGCAAGGGTCATGGTGGAGAATTCTGAAAAAATGTGGCCCACTGGAGAAAGAAATGGCAACCCCTTCAGTATTCTTGCCTTGAGATCCCTAAGAATAGCATGAAAATGCAAAAAGATAGCACACTAAAAGATGAACTCTCCAAGTCGGTAAGTGCCCAATATGCTACTGGAGATCAGTGGAGAAATAACTCCAGAAAGAAAGAAGAGAGGGAGCCAAAGCAAAAATAACACCCAGTTGTGGATGTGACTATGATGGAAGCAAGGCCCGAAGCTGTAAAGAGCAATATTGCATAGGAACCTGGAATGTCAGGTCCATGAATCAAGGCAAATCAAGTCATCAAACAGGAGATGGAAAGAGTGAACGTCAACATTTTAAGAATCAGTGAGCTAAAATAGACTGGAATGGGTGAATTTAACTCAGTTGACCATTATATCTACCACTGTCGGCAAGAATTCCTTGGAAGAAATGGAGTAGCCATCATGGCAAAAAAAAAAAAAAAAAAAAAGACCGAAATGCAGTACTTGGATGCAGTCTCAAAAACAACAGAATGATCTCTGTTCATTTCCAAAGCAAACCATTCAGTATCACAGTAATCCCCATCTATGCCCTGACCTGTAATGCTGAAGAAGCTGAAGTTGAATGGTTCTATGAAGACCTACAAGACCTTTTAGAACTAACACCCAAAAAAGATGTCCTTTTCATTATAAAGGACTGGAATGCTAAAGTTGGAATTCAAGAAACATCTGGAGTAACAGGCAAATTTGGCCTTGGAATACAGAATGAAGCAGAGCAAAGGCTAATAGAGTTTCATCAAGAGAATGAACTGGTCATAGCAAACACCCTCTTCCAATAGCACAAGAGAAAACTCTACAAAGGAGCAGATAACCCTCTCCTTTGTCATTACTTCTGTTATTTCCTAAAGCAGATCTATGAAAATGAGATTTTTATCATTGGAAATACCCTAAGCTGTTTTATGGAGGACTAAGGGAGGAAATCAGTGACTTACGTTCCCTCAGAGAAATAAGAGGATAAGGCTTATGGCTACTTCCCCAGGTTCCCTGTCTCAGGGCACAGGCTTGGATAGCTTTACACCATGCTAGCTCTTCCCATCTGCTGTGGACAAACCAGCATTGAGTTAAGTTTGCAACCCCTTAAATCTGGCCTCCCCCCTAGCACTGATCATGCTGGAGACCTTGGGGATTCCCAACTCCAGTCTTGAGGTTCCAGGAGATCATCCTGCCTAGGAATCTTGTCCTCAAAAGGTTGTCATGCCTCGCCCGCTCAGGGATCCTGCAATTCAAGGGTCCTAAGATGTCAACATGCCTCAACTGCCCAGGTATACAATTCTCAGGAGGCCGACCTGCCTCAACCTGCCTGGGGATTCACTCTCCAGGAGGCTGTCATCCCTGGGGATCTGCACCCTGACCTGAGGACTCCTGGCTCTCAGGTTGCAACATTACCGGGTAGAATAAGCTTCAAAAAACTCACAGCTAAGGAAGTCTAACCATGGAAATAGAAGGAGGCCTATTAGTATTTTTCTTTTCCTTCCTGTCATCACTGTCTTTCAGATGGGAAATAACCAATCCACTTTCCAACAGATGTCCTTGAGATGCATCCTTTATAACTGGAAGTTGTTTCATCCACTAACCCTAAGGAAAAGTGGCTTAAAATTATTGTATGCCACTGCATGGTCACCATATCCTCTGGAGGACAAGGAACACTTACCTGAGAATGGGAGTTTAAATTACAATACCATCCTGCAGCTAGACTTATTCTGCAAAAGACAAGAGAAATGGGCAGAGATCCCCTATGTCCAAATTTTCTTCTGACTAAGAGATATGAAAGAACTCTGTCTTAAGTATGGGGTTGTATGCCCTAAAAGTGAGCTTACTAGGCAAATGGTGTTCGGCACAGACAACCAAGAGAAGGAAGCCGCCCATGAAGGCTTGCCTCCCATGGCTCTCGTGTTACCTGGTGATCCTTCTGAAAGGTTATTGCTGACCCATGAAAAGACTCTGGGATTCTTGGCCTCTGGAGCAGAATAATTCAATCTGGGGGCAGAGATGAGGCTTGATCGCTCAGACCTTTTGTATAATAAAGATTTATTAAAGTATAAAAGAGATAGAGAAAGCTTCTGACATAGGCATCAGAAGGGGGCAGAAAGAGTACCCCCCTGCTAGTCTTCAGCTGGATGTTATACAGTCACTAGCAGTCTGTCAATGAAAGAAAGGAATGTCTTAAAACTCAAAATGTTGCCAGGCCCCTCATCCATAAAATGTATTTTGGGATAATCTTGCCACCAGATGATTCATTCCGGGCCATAAAAAATTGACTTGAATCTTGTAGAAAGGCAGATTATTATACAAATAGTTTCGTTTACATAGATTAGGGGAACAATGTCTGAGTATAACATAATGGTTTGTCAAGTAGGTTCTGAGCCATTAGGCGGAACTGACTTGAAGAGAGTCTGGCATAAATGCATAGTACATTAAAACAGCTTAAGACAAACATTTCCATACGAAAAATGCATTGGTTAACTCAAGGATTGAGAATAGTTAATTTCAGGTGAAACCGTGTATCATTATGGCAACACAGTATTTTAAGAGAAACCTCCTTTTAAATTTGTATAGCGAAGGGAAAAAAAAAATATCCCTAGTTTGTTTCTTCCTGCCTTTTAAGAGCAGAGACGGAAATGGCACCCCACTCCAGTACTCTTGCCTGGAAAATCCCATGGACGGANTTGAGAGTGCAGAGTCTTAGTTACTAGACCACCAGGGAAGCCCCTTAGCTAACTAACTTTTTGGGTTAGGGTTAGGTTGAGGTGGCATCTCCGTTGTGGTTTTGGTTTTCATTTGCCTGATGGCTTACGATATTAGTCATCTCTTCATGTGCTTACTGGACATTTTTATGTCTTCCTTGGGGAAATGTTTTTTTTAAAAGCCCACTTTTAAAAATTGAGTTGTCTTTTTATTATTGAGTTGCAAGGAGTATTTATTGGATACAAATCCATTTTCAAGTATATAGTGTAGAAATATATTCTCATTTTGTGAGTTTTCACTTCCTTGATGCTGTCCTTTGAAGCATAAACATTTTAAGCTTTGAAATCCAACTGAGATATTTTTCTTTGTTACTAACTGGATTTGTTCCTTGCATAGCCCTCCATTCATTGATATGTCTTCAGCTCCTGGAATAGTGCCAGGTGTGATTTGTGGTCTGATTGAGTGCCAGGGACAGTGCAAGTGGATCGGGAGAACCAACCAGACTGGGGAGTTTCGTTTCAGTGGTTTAGGTGGTGTCCCATGGGATGGAAGGTTCAGCCAAGATAATTTTTTAAAAAATGACCATTGACTTTTGGGTAATACAGTTGTGATTTTGCCTATTAATTTTAGTTTTAAGGCTTCTGAAGATTAGAATATCAGTTTAGCAGGAGCAACAGCATCAACTCTTTCCTCCCTGGGTTTAGCTTTTCTATTTTCCTTAAAGGATTCATCTTCATTGGTGTTTCTCAAACTGAAGTGTTCCTCAGAACTACTTAGAGAGTTTACCAGGGATCACTGGATCCACCGCTAGAGTTTCTGAGTCACTGGGTCTCAGGGGAGGTCCAGGTATTTGCATTTTTAACAAGTTCCCGGGTGCTGGGGGTGCTGGGTGGTGGGGATGCTGAACCACACCTTGGGCCCTGCTGATCTACAGCTTTTTATTTTTTTCTTCCTGAGGCAACCTCACTTACTCAAGTGCTATGTTTATATAAGAATCTTCAGAGGGGCTTCCCTGGTGGTCCAGTGGAAAAGACTCCACCTTCCATTGCAGAGGGTGCAGGTTTGACCCCTGGTTGGGGAGATAAGATCCCACGTGGCTCACAGCCAAAAATCCAAACTATAAAACAGAAACAATATTGTAACAAGAACGATACTGGAAAAATGGTCTACGTCAAAAATCTTTAAACAAACAGCAACAACAAAAAAGAATCCTCAGATCAAGTTGCCTGTACTTGAGGATCATTTTCCTGATGCCAAGGATGGCACACCATCATTCTGGAGCCAAGGATGTGAACTTCACTTCATCTTGGCCTAAGCTGAGCTTAGGAGAACAGGAGTAAACCACAATATTTTTGAGCCTCTGCTGTGTGGCAGCTCTGCTTTGCTATCTACATTACTCATGCTGTTGTGTTTGCTCTAAATGCTCATCCCCTCAACAATGTAGGTGAGTTGCCTGGGGTACCCAATTATTTAACTGGTGGTGGAACTGGGTCAAGATGCCCACGGGCTGCACAGTGGTAGCTCACCCAGGGGGAAAGAGACGAACCTTCCGGCTTGGCCCATAGATCTGACTGGCTCTGTTTTAAAGGTTTATTTATTTACTTTTATGTTTGGTTGTGCTGGGTCTTTGTTGCTGCACACGGGCTTTCTCTAGTTGTGGAGAACAGGGGCTTCTCTTGGAGAGCACGGGGCCTAGGCATGTGGCCTTCAGTAACTGGGGCTCTCGGGCTCAGAAGTTGTGGGGCACAGGCTTAGTTGCTCTGTGGCCTGTGGATCTTCCCGGACCCAGAATCAAACTTACGTCCCTGGCATTGACAGGCAGATTCTTAACCCCCAGACCACTAGGGAAGCCCTTATTGGCTCTGTTTTAAATGACTTTATTTTATTTATTATTAGCTTTTAAACATTTTTATTAACATGAACCAAGACCCTGAATTCCTGAAAGACTGGGCATCAGATGGACCAGCCGTGATGCCTTCATTCTAATTGGGTTTCCTGCCCTCCTGGCCAATGACAGGCAAGCCCGTTTGCTCTGAATAGTCTTTCTCAAAGCATTTCGGGAACCTTTAGTGGTGGACACCCTCAGGAAGATTTTGGCAGGAGGCCCGTGAAATAGGTCAGCATTTCCAAAGCAGTGTCCTGATTTGGCTCAGAGTAAAAGATAGGATAGAGGCTTAGCTAAAGCTGTCATTCTGAAAGAGGATATTCAATTTATTGTGTTTGTTGAGGAGAGCTTATTTTGATTCTCTGTAGCAGGAATGACAGCCGTGTGCACCGTATAAACACAGCTTGGGTCACGTGTTGCTTCTGTGGGTTAAACCCTTAGCGCTCGGACAAGGACAATGGAAGGACATCTGTGTGTGCTTGAGGGAGTCCCCAGGCATATTGTCCCAGAGGCCCGAGACAGCCAACCAGCTGCAGTCTTCTTTGATTTGTTGAAAAAGGAACGGAAAAGATGGGAAAAAATCCTGGGCTGGCTAGCAGCTTCCATGGGAGCGTTTCGTCACAGAGGACATAGCGTGGGCTGATGCCTTAAAGGTTAAGAATTGATAGGAGGCCAGTGGATTTTTCTCATGAGTAATGTCTCTCACTTATTTCATATCACTGCAGAGTGCTATTATCTATATTAATTTGAAAGTGCTCTGTGAAATAGCTGGTAGGAAAGGTGATTTTTAAAAATATTTAATTGGAGGATAATTACAATATTGTGATTTTTTAAAATAATTAACTTTATTTTTAATTGAAAATAATTGCTTTACAGTTTCTACCATACATCAACATGAATCAGCCATAGGTATACATGTAAACCGTCCCTCTTGTACCTACCTCCCACCTCCCCAGGAAAGGTGATTTTTTTTTTTTAAGTATTTACTTGGCAGTGTTGGGTCTTAGTTTAGACATGCAGGATCTTTAGTTGCTCTACAGCATGTGGGATCTCAGTTCCTTGACCAGGGATCAGACCCAGGTCCCCTGCACTGGAAGCGGATTTTTAACCATTGTACCACTGGGAAGTCTCAGAAAAGTGATTGTTATCCCGTTCTGTAGCCAGGGTGACTGTGCTTAGTGAGCAGGAGTCGTCTGCGCAGGTCCCATAGCCGAGCAGCTGCTGACATGTGCGCAAATGTTCATCTTTTCTCCGGTTCTGGTGTCTTTTACATCTTACTAGGTCAGGAAATGCCCTGAAGAGAGAAAGGGTGTGTGTTTTCCGGGGGCTGCGGGGGCAGGGAGGTGGATGGGGAAGTGGAGAAACAATAGGTCTAGAGAAGAAAGGTTTCCATTAAAATTCAGGCTGCCAGGCTCTGTGTGAGAAGGGGGTCAAGAACAGAAGTCCCTGCCTAAGTGAGGCCAGTAACCCCAGGGGGAGTGGGGGGTCTGAGTTCTAATGAGGGCTGGGGGGCGGAGACTGGTTGGGACCACATAATGAGGGGGACAGCATAATGAGCCTTGTCAGCAAGAGGCAGACAGCAGTTGTGGTTAGGCATCGAGGCTGAGGGCTTAGAATAAGAAACTGCTCTTTTTGGAGGAGGTGAAATAGCCAGAGATCAAGGAAATCCTTACTACCTAGCTAGTTAGCAGATCGGAGAAGTCCCTCTGAAGAGGAAGGCAGGTTTCCCTCCACTTTTGGTGTGTGAATAAAGAGAGAGAAATGCTAAGCTTCGGGTTATGAGCTTAGTCATTCCATGGGGATGACTCTCTGCGTTGCCGTTCAAGTCAACTTAAACTGATGTTTTGGGTCATGTGACTAAAAATTCAGGTAGGGCCAGTTTCAGGTGCAGCCTAAAACAGTAGATTAAGTAATATCAACAAGGCCCTGTTTTTTTTTCCTGTTTCTCTACTCTGCCTTCATTCACACTGGAGCCCCTTGGCAGGTCTAGGTTCTGCCCCTCACATTTGTAAAATGGCTGCAACTGTTCCAGACCTTGCACCATTATTCCATACTGATCAAGGAAAGACACAGTAGCTGGTGCAGAAGAGTAAAGAAGCAGCTGTTTCTCAGAAACCCCAGCAAACATTGGTTCCCATCGTTTTATTTGTCCATTGACCTGAATAACTTAAAAGACCATTCATGGAGCGGGTGAGGTGGGCATTTCCACCCAAACTGCATAGTTAAAGTGGTGAAACAGTAGCTTTTGAAATGAAATTTAGAGGCATTTTTGCCAAAAAGAAAGAGAATGGAGGCTAGGTGGTAAATTACAGGTCTTCCATACCAGCCAAAGGGAGCGGTGAGTGAAATAATGCCAGGTAGATTTTCTTGGGGAATTCTTTGAGTGAGGCAGTAACTCTTGCACATGCATTAGTTAAGAGACTAGACTAAGCTGTAAAAAAATATATAATACTGTAATTTAAAGAACAAAGATTTATTTCCCTCTCATATAACAGCAGTCCAGCAGCTTTGCTTCACACCATTATTCTTGGTCCCACTTGGGTTTTCAAATAGCACAAAAGTGGAGAAGGGAAAGCGTGGAGGAAGCAGCCCCTGTTTGAAGGACTCAGGATCGTAAGTGGTATGCCCTGCTCCATCTCTCATTCCACTGATGGGAACTTGGTCCTTGACCTTGCATATCTGCAAGGCTGCTGGGAAATGCAGTTCTGCATGCTCGGTGACCAGGGACCAGCTTGCAGCTCTGTAGTTATGGAGAAAGGGGAGAAGAAATTTTATCGAGGAGTTGGCACCTCCATCACAACTCCCACACTAGATTTCCTAGGAGGCTTATCCATTCTGAATGATGTTCCTGTGGCAGATAGCACTTCCTCAGAGAAGAACCCACATCCAATTTCCTTTATTTGGGGAACCAGGAATGTTTAATCGAAACTATGTCAGCTACAACATTGAACACTGAAGTCGCTCAGTCATGTCCCACTCTTTGCAACCCCGTGGACTGTAGCCTACCAGGCTCCTCCGTCCATGGAATTTTCCAGGCAAGAGTACTGGAGTGGGTTGCCATTTCCTTCTCCAGGAGATCTTCCCAACCCAGGGATCGAACCCAGGTCTCCCACATTGAAGGCAGATGCTTTACCGTCTGAGCCATCAGGGAAGTCTTAGGTTCAAATGCATATGACAGAAAACCTAAGGTAGTGGTAACCTAAGCAAAGTAAACACTTGCACTTTTTTCTCTTATGTAAAGGACGTTCATCATAATTAACGATTCATGACGGTGACAGGGACTCTGTTCCACTGTGTCAGCATTGGTTTCCTCCTTAGTTCAAGATGGCTGCCCAAACTCCAGCCATCTCTTCAGCATTTTTCTGGCTGAAAGAGGAATTCAAGGACATCTCCCAGAAACCACAAGCACATTTACACCATTGGTCAGAGCTTTATCACACAAGGCACCTAGCTGCAAGGGAAGCTTGAAGTGTAGCTTTCTTTCCTGGCAGGTATGAGCCTTACCCCAAACTGGGGTTCTCTTGCTGAGGAAGAAGGGGAGAATGGGCACTGGGCAACAAGGGGCAGTCTCTGCTAGAGATCATATGCCCCCATGTCCATAATTGGTGCCCTCACCTCTGCCTTTGTTTCTCTGCCCATGTTAATTTTTTTTTTTCTGGTGGAGGTGGGCTGGGCTTTGCCACACTGCATATGGGATTTTCCCTACCAGAGATCGAACCCATGCCCACGTCCCCTGCATTGGGAGCGCAGAGTCTTAACCACTGGGCCACCAGGGAAGCCCTGCCCATGTGAAATTTTAAAACCCATCTTCGTACTTCTCTGAAGGATAATCATCAGAATAGCTGGCATTTATTCAGTGCCTGTCAAGTGACAGACTGTGTTCCGTGTCATTTGGTCTTCACAGCGGTGCTCTCAAAAGTACTCACGCAGAAATGCTTAGGGTGGGACTGTTGACAGGCGTAGGCAGAGTTGAGGGAACCAGAAGGGCTCGGGGAAGTGACCAGAGATTAGCAGCGGGAGGAAGCCACGGCCACCCCTGAAAGGGCAAGTGCTTAGAGGTGTGAAAGGCGGGCTGACGCAGACCAGGTCAGGAAGTGGGGCTCTAGACGGGAGCCCAGGCCAGCACCCCTGCGAGCCAGGCAGGAGTGGCCCCAGGAACAGTTACACACCCTGACCTGTTTCTCCTCCCACTGGAGCTCCCGGCAGCGCCGGCCTTGGGCTGAGGCCACCCGGGAGGCAGAGGGCAAGGGCGCCGGGGAAACAGCGCCTAGAGCGCAGCCTCCTGGGAGCAGAGAAGGGCAGAAATGGGCGGGGGGTTGGGGAGCAATAGAGAACCACTGAGCAGGATGGTTACAACCCCATTTTAAGGGAAGGGGAACGGGGCTGGGGGAGACAGGAGGGCACTGCCGGCTTGGGTTGCAGAGTGGGGAAGGCGGCACACCCCCGCACTGACCTGACTGTTCTGTGCGCAGTGGCAGCAGCCAATGCCCGGGCAGCACGTGTGTGGCTTGCACAGGTGTGTTTCAGGCCGGCAGTAAGCGTGTCGCCCTTGCCCTGGCAGGTTGCTGTCGCGAACCTCGGCGAGGCCGTGCAGGACGCAGACCTGCTGGTGTTTGTCATCCCGCACCAGTTCATCCACCGGATCTGTGACGAGATCACGGGGAGGGTGCCGAAGGATGCCCTGGGCATCACCCTCATCAAGGGCATAGACGAGGGTCCTGAGGGGCTGAAGCTCATTTCTGACATCATCCGAGAGAAGATGGGCATTGACATCAGCGTGCTGATGGGAGCTAACATTGCCAACGAGGTGGCCGCCGGCAAGTTCTGCGAGACCACCATCGGCAGCAAGATCATGGAGAACGGCCTTCTCTTCAAAGAACTACAGACTCCAGATTTTCGAATTACAGTGGTGGATGACGCAGACACGGTTGAACTGTGTAGTGCCCTGAAGAACATTGTGGCCGTAGGCGCCGGGTTCTGTGATGGCCTCCTCTGTGGCAACAACACAAAAGCCGCCGTCATCCGCCTGGGGCTCATGGAGATGATCACCTTTGCCCGGATCTTCTGCAAAGGCCAGGTGTCCACGGCCACGTTCCTGGAGAGCTGCGGCGTGGCCGATCTCATCACCACCTGCTAGGGGGGCCGGAACCGCAAGGTTGCCGAGGCCTTCGCCAGGACCGGCAAGACCATTGAAGAACTGGAGAAGGAGATGCTGAATGGCCAGAAGCTGCAAGGACCTCAGACCTCAGCCGAGGTGTACCGAATCCTCAAACAGAAGGGGCTGCTCGACAAGTTCCCGTTGTTCACTGCAGTGTACCAGATCTGCTATGAAGGCCGGCCTGTTCAAGAGATGTTGTCTTGTCTCCAGAGCCATCCAGAGCATATATAGAGTGAATCATGCAACCTAGCAGGAAACGGACTGCCTTTCTCATCAGACATTTAGATCGGTGGAAACCAAGCCTTGGCAACAAAGATGTACGCCTGACTGTCATCCCAGCATGGATGTGTATGAATTTTTACCAGGTTCACTTTTGATTTGCACGATGAAGTTCATTGGCTAAGATGTTACTGGGCAACATCTAGACGCACATATGTGACCGTGTGAGTGTGTGTTCCTTTCTCATTCCGTGGATGTTTCTATGAACTAAAATTAAAGGCCTTTTTAAAAAATAACTTTTGAAATTTTCCCACCGTGGTAGCATACAAGATTGGAACTATCGCAGCTAAAAGTTTTGAGTTTCAGCAAAGGATTTTTTTTTCTCATTCTCAAGGTAAAAATGTAGCAAACATTTTAACATAACACGGCAGAGTAGATGAGTGAGGGGGTTGAAAGATCAACATACTGTAACTTAAACACTATCTCAGAGCCAGCATAATTAACTACTTCAATTGTAGATTGATCTTTTTTTTAAAGTAATTACGTATTTTAATTAGGTAGTCCACTCATTTATATATTCCACTCATTGCAGTTTTCTGCACTTTTAGCCTCTTTTCTCTTCATTAGCTACCAGAATGTACTTTAGTAAAGGCAAGCAGTGGCAGAAGGCCGAGAGCTCACCTGGGACGTTCCTGCCGTGTCCTTCTGATTAGCTACCATTGTGTGATGCTTTTAGTCAGGTTGTACTTTTGTTCACACATTTCTTGTAAGCCTCACAGATCCCCTGAAAGGGGGCAGCTGTTATTCCTCTTTTAAGGTATGGTCTCTGTGCCTGCTCATCTGACAAGAACGGCCAGATCCAGAGGCTCAGTTGTCACTGACCTGGTTCGAACACCTGCTGATTGGTCGTAGCAAATGCTGTCCCCAGGCTTTCTTGAGGGCGTGGGCAGCTTTCTGCAGTTGAGGCTTGCATGGGTTCTTGTCTAGAAGGATGTCACTCAGCGTGAACCTCACTCCATTTGCTCCACTTGAAGTCTCTTAGAAACATAGATTCCCAGGTCCCTCCTCCACCCCAGCCTCTGAAGTGAGGTCTTGTATCTCTGCGTTGACATGCCTTCCATGTGTTTCAATGCTGTCTACTGTCTGAGAACCACTACTGTAGAAAATTTATTATTTAGATTCGCTTTTCTCAAACCACGTTCCACAGGAAACCAGTGTCCCAGGATCCAGTAGTGGTCCTGGTAAGATCTAGTGAGTTTGGGAAAAGCCATGTCTGTACACCCCTCCTGAAGGGATAGACTTGTGTGTTCATGGAACATGCTTATTTAACCCAGCAAGTCCCAGACAGATTATGGAGATATTTTTTTTGGCAAGGAAACTTACCAAAGTTTCCAAGGAACACTATTCCAGGCTGAGGCGACCACAGGACAGTGCAAGTATACTTCACTGTCTGCAAGAAATGCGAATGAATGACTACCTGTGGTATTGTTCATTCTGCACCTTTATATAAAGTGCAGGTCTGCCACAGTCTTTGCTGAAGCTTTAAGGCGACACTATCAGGTACAGCCAAGTGGATGTCAACTTTGCTGAAACACACACTGTGTGGACTAAGTGCTTTTTATTCTAGAATTAGAACAGAAATTACTGTATCTTTGTAAATGTGATTGGTTTCAAGATAGCACTGCGGTTATCTTACATGGTAGTGGATGAGTGTTAAGGAAATGTATGAATGTCTTTTACATTTTCATGGATTTTCAGTCACTTTGAGATTTTGACCTTTTTTATTTTCCAGCTTGGGATTTTTTTTTCCCTTCTATACCCAGAATGATTATAAACTAGACTTTTTTGTGTGGGAATTTTAAAAACTCCTATACTTAGTAGAATATGAAAGCACACAAAATGCTATGTTTTATCGATTTTAGTGCCACTGTTAATCAAATTTTGCTTGTCTCATAATTAGTCTTTTTAAAAGTTTGTACATAAGTAACAAAGTTACTTTTTAAGATACATAAAGGGCTGTAAGCTAATTGTGGTGTCTGTCAAGTAGCATCATCAGATGTGAGGATTTGGATTTTTGTCTTCTGTATATTCTTCATCTGCATTCAGCTTCTGACTCTGGGTTTTGTACTTGAGTGTTTTTTCTTTATAAATGCCTTCTCACCCTTCTGAAGTCTTCTGACTGTACCTTTTGAACATACTTATGATATTCTGCACATATAGAAAAAGGTAAATTTTATATAAGTTTATGCTTTGCTAACTCTAGATATTTATTACTCTGCGAGTTATCTATTTTTATAACCACCTGTGGTCCATCATTTATTTTAATTCACCTTTCTTACTACTAATTATGGTAACTGGGGAGGGAGACATCTAGAAAAGAAGCTTAATTTATACTGTTTCAGCCAAATCTGTGAATGTAAAAACTACACTGTTGCCTTGTGATAATCCAACCTACTATAATGTGGAACAATATCTATCTTGAAACCCATCCTAGCAGGTGGAATTGAGCTAAACTCCTCCTGGTTTTTTATTTAAGTCTTAGCTATCATGTGGCCCCATGGCATCAGCCCAGGGAGTGGTGAAATGCCACTGTACCAAGGAATCTTCAGTTTCTTCTACTAGCTCTAATCTAAGAGCCTTTTACCTACACATGTACTATGTTTGTTTACAGACTGTAGGTGGATATGATTTAAAAGCTTGATTTAATAAAAATCGAATCCCCCCAAACCTGTGCTACTGATCCTATTTTTTTTTAATCAGCTTATGTAATAGTTTTGCTAGTCTCTTTTATTTCTCTCCCTGAATTGTGTTACCTTGACAACAATAAAAAGGCAAATTTTAGAAGAAAAAAAGAGAAGAACAGTATCAGGAGGGATGCTGAGGGTGTGCACTTTCTCCACTTTTCCCTCTGTAATTCCATGGACACTGGGCTTTTTGGTTCACCAGAAGAGACTCCAGGGTTTGAAGTTGCCCTGGTTCTGTGTTCTAAAATACACGCCATGCGCTTGACTTCAGGAAACAGAGACCAAAGAGATGTAGTTGCTAGGTTTTTCTGTTTTCATGGTAAACAAAACACTAGCCACAAAACTAATAGAATTCCCCACTGTGTTCGTCCCTGCTTGTAATAAGAAGAAACACATTGGAGTTTAAAAATCGAATCCCCCCAAACCTGTGCTACTGATCCTATTTTTTTTTAATCAGCTTATGTAATAGTTTAGCTAGTCTCTTTTATTTCTCTCCCTGAATTGTGTTACCTTGACAACAATAAAAAGGCAAATTTTAGAAGAAAAAAAGAGAAGAACAGTATCAGGAGGGATGCTGAGGGTGTGCACTTTCTCCACTTTTCCCTCTGTAATTCCATGGACACTGGGCTTTTTGGTTCACCAGAAGAGACTCCAGGGTTTGAAGTTGCCCTGGTTCTGTGTTCTAAAATACACGCCATGCGCTTGACTTCAGGAAACAGAGACCAAAGAGATGTAGTTGCTAGGTTTTTCTGTTTTCATGGTAAACAAAACACTAGCCACAAAACTAATAGAATTCCCCACTGTGTTCGTCCCTGCTTGTAATAAGAAGAAACACATTGGAGTAACCACGGGTTGCAAAATAAGTGGTGTGCTTGTTACTCAAAACATGAGCCATGGCCCTGTGAATACTGGCGTCACCTGGGAGGGTTTTGCTTTTGTTTTTTAAGAAACACAGACTCCCAGGCCCCTCCTCAGACCTGCGGAATCAAAAACTTCATTTTAACAAGAGCCTCCCAGGGGATTTGTATGCACAGGTAAGCTTGAGAAGCTGACCTGGATCTTAGAGGTGGTGCTGATGGTGTTCCTTCGCTCAGTCATGTCTGCCTCTTCGCCACCTCACGGAGTGCAGCACACCAGGCTTCCCTGTCCTTCACCATCTCCCAGAGTTGCTCAGATTCATATCCATTGAGTCGATGATGCCATCCAACCATCTCATCCTCTGTCACCCTCTTCTGCCCTCAGTCTTTCCCAACATCAAGGTCTTGTCCAGTGAGTCAGCTCTTGGCATCAGGTGGCCAAAGTATTGGAGCTTCAGCTTCAGCTTCAGTCCTTCCAATGAGTATTCCAGGTTGATTTCCTTTAGGATTGACTGGTTTGATCTCCTTGCCATCCAAAGGACCCTCAAGAGCCTTCTTCAGCATCACAGTTGGAAAGCATCAGTCGGTTGAGGTGTGGGCAGTAGCATTTGGCTGGATGACCTGGCTTTATTTAGTTAGGCTTTGTGACAACTGAGCACAGGGTGTAGATGTTTTAAAGTCAGAAGTGAAACAAAAATGTATACTCATACACTGGTTTTTTGTTTTGTTTTAGTTTTTATCATGGAGTGAGCAGAGTGGAAAGGGGAGAAAATAAAGAAGGAGGCACTTCAAAAGCGGGTGGTGAATTCTGCTTCTCGGGCCCAGCCTCCTTCAGTTGTTTCCTTTCTGCCATCTTCATGGTCTCGGTGAATAGTAAGCCCTAGGAAATCACACAGCATACAGCACAGGCAGCTTTAAATTTTTACATGTAAGCAAAACACAATAGGGAAATTGAACAGTGGACTCTACATGTTTACAAGCAGGTTCTGTTCCCGGAAACTTAAGAGAAACTATCTCAAGATCCCTATTTGTCTCACGATCACCTTTAAGATACAATCTTTAGAAATCTTGTTCAGACTGTTTTACGTGTGATTTAATTTTGTTCTTTCACGTGACGAATAAACACAGTCAGTCAGAGGCTGGCTCAGGGTAGAGAGTGCAGCAGTTTCCCGCTGGTTCTGATGTCCGTGGAGGCTGTGGCTTTGTCTTGGCCTCCTGGGAGGTGCCCTGATGCCCCACTAACACCCAGCTTGTGCTTCCCCAAACCTCACACTGCTTCATTCCACTGTGGTGGTGGTTTAGTCGCTTAGTTGTGTCCGACTCTTGCAACCTCACAGACTGTAGCCTGCCAGGATCTCTGTCCCTGGGACTTCCCAGGCAAGAATACTGGAGCGGGTTGCTGTTTCCTTCCCTAGGGTGTCTTCCCGACTCAGGAGTGGAACCCAGGTCTCCTGCACTGCAGGGGGATTCTTTACCACCTGAGCCACCAGGGAGGCCCCCCTTCATTCCTCTACACCTCTGGTTTCTTTGTTTATGTGGCTGCACCAGGTCTTAGCGCAGCGTGCAGGATCCAGCTCCCTCACCGGGGGCAGAACCCAGGCCCCCTGCACTGGGAGGGCAGAGCCATAGCTGCGGGACCACCAGGGAAGTCCCTATCTTTAAGTTATCTTCTTATTCTTATTTTTTATCTCGCTGTTACAGAAATGATTTATTGCAGCATTTGAGCCTTTTGAGGGCAGTTGTGTGAATTTGTGTTCTATGAATTGACATTGAAATGAAGGGAAGCTTATCTTTTACGTAACTTGAAACAGTGTAAGCCTCTTTTATTTTTTATTTAACTTAATTTAAAAGTGTACTGTGGTTTGCACTTACTTGCAAAGAGTTGTTATAAAATGTAGGGGACACGATTGTGGTGAACCTGAGCTTTCTGAACCACCACTCAGAGCATNAGCTTAAACATCTGGAAGTTCACGGTTCACGTATTTCTGAAGCCTGGCTTGGAGAGCTTTGAGCATTACTTCACTAGCGTGTCAGATGAGTGCAATTGTGCAGTAGCTGACAAAGTTATAAATTGTGATTCCCACTGTTTCAGGACACTGTTCCCACTCTCAGTGTCTATGCTGATAACTTTGTACTTCTATTCTCTAAAACAAAACTGTCTGTGTGAGTGTGTGTATGTGGATTCCATTCTTCAGCTTTGCGGACAAAGAGCTCAGATTCCCGTTTCATTATTACATGTAACAAATAAACTGCTGTCTATCTCACCTGTCCAGGGTCATGAGTCTTACATTCAGCCATCCCTGCAGCCCTGGAGGAGGGAGGATCCCTAACTCATCAACAGAGAGAAGAAAAATCCTTAAAGCAGAGGTACTGGCTTCATACAGAATAAATGTTCAGAAACTATGTTGAATTAAAGAACAAGTATAAACTTACTACACAAATTTTCATCTGTGGTTGCGTGAGGAATCCCACCTGTGACAAGGTCATGCAGAAGGAAGCCTGACAAAACGCAAGGACTTGATCAGGCTTCAGGGGTTCCCCCTGGAATTTCCTGAGCATCCACCCCCCACCAAGACAGAGTCTGCCTGCTTTACTGTGCTATGCTTTCCACCTACTCTTCTGACATTAACAGGGGGCTGTCACCCCACCACCTTTTTCTGGAAAAAAAATAATTTAGAGCTTTTAGATAATAAATCTCCTGGGCATAATACGAGTGTTCCAATCCAAAAACCCTTCTGATGGCTTTCTAGCCTGCCTGCAGGACTCGCACAGCTGCGCATGTGATTGTTTGAGGCCTTCCAACTGAGGAAGGCACAGAAAGCTTAAAACATCCTAGGAAGGTAGGGGCTTCTGAGGAATCAGAATCATTAGAATAAGACTGATTAAAGGTTTCATTTGTTGAGCCAATACTTGCTGTCAAATTTTCATATCCTTTATTTTTATTTTTATTTTCCATTTTATTTTATTTTACTTTACAGTACTCTATTGGTTTTGGCATACATTGACATGAATCTGCCACAGGTGTACACGAACTCCCAAACATAAACCCCCCTCCCACCTCCCACCACACATCATCCCTCTGGATCATCCCCATACACTAGCCCCAAGCATCCTGCAAAAACAAGTAGTAGACCTGGTATTAGCAACATTAGATCTTTGAGTTAAGTACTTTCTTTGTTATAACCCACTGTACCTTTATTCTACAGGAATGTAACTTTATTTAGTACTTTGAGGGTAATGCAGAGTAAAGAAAAAACACTTCTAGGGAAAGGAGTTTTCTGGTNCAGGACTCGCACAGCTGCACATGTGATTGTTTGAGGCCTTCCAACTGAGGAAGGCACAGAAAGCTTAAAACATCCTAGGAAGGTAGGGGCTTCTGAGGAATCAGAATCATTAGAATAAGACTGATTAAAGGTTTCATTTGTTGAGCCAATACTTGCTGTCAAATTTTCATATCCTTTATTTTTATTTTTATTTTCCATTTTATTTTATTTTACTTTACAGTACTCTATTGGTTTTGGCATACATTGACATGAATCTGCCACAGGTGTACACGAACTCCCAAACATAAACCCCCCTCCCACCTCCCACCACACATCATCCCTCTGGATCATCCCCATACACCAGCCCCAAGCATCCTGCAAAAACAAGTAGTAGACCTGGTATTAGCAACATTAGATCTTTGAGTTAAGTACTTTCTTTGTTATAACCCACTGTACCTTTATTCTACAGGAATGTAACTTTATTTAGTACTTTGAGGGTAATGCAGAGTAAAGAAAAAACACTTCTAGGGAAAGGAGTTTTCTGGCTGATAGACAATTATCCAGGAAGAGAGCCATAAAAGTGTTAACAGGCCTCTTGGCCAGAGGATAAGGTAAACCACCTGAGACCTTTTGTATATGGGATGGTATGCAAAAAGAAAGCCTTGTCTCAACGAGGGTCAGGACTGCTGCCCCTGCATAACTCTGCATATTCCATTATTTCTTTATGTACAATTTGGGGTATATAAGCTGATTTTGAAAAATAAAGTCTTTGGAGTCTTGCACTGATGGTGGGCTTCCCGATGTTATTCTTTTCTTTTTAGGCTGATCCCTTGGAACATGGAGGATCACCACCTCTACTTACTTATCCCAGCTTCTAAGATCCATAAGAGAGAGAGCCCAAGGCGGGGCACTCTCAAATATTCAAATGGACGCAGGAGGCCTAACATAAATGGTGCAAGTTCCTTGTCCGGAACTTTATTGGTTTTCCACATAAACCAATCAGTCGTCAGCCTCTTTTCTCCACTAAATTTTCCTACCACACTATTTCTTCCTAATCTAATCTTATATTAATAAATAAATAAGTTTTCCTTGCCAACGCCATCCCTGCTTCAAATGCCCTGGATCCACCGGGGCTGGACCCTGGCATGTGGTCATTTGCTATTTATCTGCAAATAATTTAGATATTTCCAAATACTGAAATTTATTAATAGATAACCAAATTCATAAAACTAGCAGATCTCCATTCCATGAAGGAGAAGACATTTTTTAACATTTAGAGTGTCAAAATAAGTACTGAATTTTTTCCGAAGGTCTGTTTTGCAAGCATTCTTTCCTTGGGGCTTTTGGAAAGTTTGGTCTTTAACCCCAATAGTTAAAAAACTGCCTAAGGACAGAAATGCCTTTAGTTGTTCCCTGCTTCCATAACCTTGCCTCTAGGCTGTGTTAAGAGGAAAAGATAGCCCCTAAGTTTGCTATAACTTATAGAAAGTTAGCCTGTCTTATCATGTAAAGAAAAGCACTGGGGATTTGTTTATGTGTTGCTTCACAAGTCTTATCTTATTACATTAGAAAAAAAAAAAGTCTGATAAATCACCAAGTGTATATCATAGAATTCTGGGAGTATTAAGGACAAGATGTTTTGTGGCTTAATCTTTGCTTTTGGGAAGCTTGTAGGTTTAATATAAAGTAGCTGTTCAATAAATACCAGCTAACTAAATACATATACTATAATGGCCTAAGAAAATACTGTGGTAGAGTAGATGTGCTAGAAAACATGTCAGCTAAGTAAATATTAAATTATTATTATGCAGTTTTACTTATATTTTAAAATTATCTCCTTTGAAAAGTTCCTTACAGCATTTGTCATTATAATCAATACATGTCATAGTTGTTATTAATCAGGTCCTTTTTCCCCTTTCTTCTTCATTGATTTTTACTGGACTATAAACAGTCATGGATACTAAAGACAGTAAACTGTGTTGGTGTCTGTTTACAATGTGTCACCATGGATTGCAATTGGGAATGCATTTTAAATCGTTTTCTCACAATTAATGGCCCCTTAAATTGATAAACAAATACTATCACTTTGTGCCTTTGTCATCAATAG
>SJYX01018372.1:51171-74195 GCA_006410675.1 Oreotragus oreotragus
ACCGGGGCTGGACCCTGGCATGTGGTCATTTGCTATTTATCTGCAAATAATTTAGATATTTCCAAATACTGAAATTTATTAATAGATAACCAAATTCATAAAACTAGCAGATCTCCATTCCATGAAGGAGAAGACATTTTCTAACATTTAGAGTGTCAAAATAAGTACTGAATTTTTTCTGAAGGTCTGTTTTGCAAGCATTCTTTCCTTGGGGCTTTTGGAAAGTTTGGTCTTTAACCCCAATAGTTAAAAAACTGCCTAAGGACAGAAATGCCTTTAGTTGTTCCCTGCTTCCATAACCTTGCCTCTAGGCTGTGTTAAGAGGAAAAGATAGCCCCTAAGTTTGCTATAACTTATAGAAAGTTAGCCTGTCTTATCATGTAAAGAAAAGCACTGGGGATTTGTTTATGTGTTGCTTCACAAGTCTTATCTTATTACATTAGAAAAAAAAAAAGTCTGATAAATCACCAAGTGTATATCATAGAATTCTGGGAGTATTAAGGACAAGATGTTTTGTGGCTTAATCTTTGCTTTTGGGAAGCTTGTAGGTTTAATATAAAGTAGCTGTTCAATAAATACCAGCTAACTAAATACATATACTATAATGGCCTAAGAAAATACTGTGGTAGAGTAGATGTGCTAGAAAACATGTCAGCTAAGTAAATATTACATTATTATTACGCAGTTTTACTTATATTTTAAAATTATCTCCTTTGAAAAGTTCCTTACAGCATTTGTCATTATAATCAATACATGTCATAGTTGTTATTAATCAGGTCTTTTTTCCCCTTTCTTCTTCATTGATTTTTACTGGACTATAAACAGTCATGGATACTAAAGACAGTAAACTGTGTTGGTGTCTGTTTACAATGTGTCACCATGGATTGCAATTGGGAATGCATTTTAAATCGTTTTCTCACAATTAATGGCCCCTTAAATTGATAAACAAATACTATCACTTTGTGCCTTTGTCATCAATAGTTTTTGTTTTTTTTTAATTTTTTGACTTCTGTCTTGAAATAAAAACCATAGAAACCATAGATTACCTAGTGCACACAAAAATGTATGGCATTAGATTAGCTAGTAAAAAGTATGCTAATTAAATTCAAATGCAGCAATAGTAAAAATTTATTGGTTACACTGTGCTAATAGGACTTATACCTCTGTTTAATTTTCTAATAATCCTACAAGTAAGTTATATTAAGCACATTACAAAAGAAATGAAACCGAAGCTAAGTGAAATAAATTTTCCCTATATAGTGACTAAATTGAATAGTTTTATGTGAACTTGGCTAAACCACAGTACCTGACGATTTGGTAAAACACTATTCTAGAAGTTTCTGTGAAGTTCTATTTTGGATGGGATTAGTAGGTAAATCAGTAGACTTTAGTAAAGCAGTTTGTTCTCCATAATGTGGGTAAGCTTCATTCAATCAGTTGAAGGTCTTTCGAGAAATATTGTCATCCCCTCAGGAAGAAGGAAGCCTGCCAGCAGACGCCCTCCAGCCTTGAACTGCTACTCTTCTCCCAATTGCCATCCTGCCAGCCTGCTCTGCAGAGTTTTGAACTTGCCAGTCTCTACAACCATCATGAGTCAATTTCTTAAACTCTTGATAGATGGGGAAAGAAAAAGAAACGTGCTTCATACCATGGCAAAGTGGAATTTAAAGCAAGGATTTTCTAATTGTAAATCTTGTGATCTGTATAATTCTGGGGATAATACAAAAATTATGCTATTCTATTTTATACTTTATTATGTGCTTATCCTTCTGTAGTGTGTGTGTGTGTGTTTGTGTGTGTGTATACCTATTTGACATCACTCTGGTCTACCATCCATCCACCATATCCAATCAGTGTGGCTCTGATCAGGCCCCTATCATCCCCTGGATTAGGAGAAAGCACATGCTTTAAATTTGTTCAATTAAGACAAGATATTGTTTCCATCACAGTGATCGGTTTAGTGAAGTTCTCAGACAAAGCAAGGCCAGTTAAAGCCTTCCTGGATCTCTAAAGAAAAAGAGATTTCCTTCTAAAATTATTTTCATTGAGGACAATGTAGATGCTCATATAGGTCCTGAGCTGCAGAAGACAAAATACACAAAGAAGAAAGCAGAAGAGAGAGACAATATTAATGAATCACAGGAGTTTTTTACCAACCTCATTTAACTACATTTAGTTTTCTGATACTATATATTCTGGTGAAAGTGAAAGTTACCATCATGTCTGACTCTTTGTGACCCCATGTACTGTAGCCTGCCAGACTCCTCTGTCCATGAAATTCTCCAGGCCAGAATACTGGAGTGGGCAGGCATTCTTTCCTCCAGGGGATCTTCCAAACCCAGAGACTGAACCCAGGTTTCCTGCAGTACAAGCACTTTCTTTACTGTCTGAGCCACCAGGGAAGCACAAGAATACTGGAATGGATAGCCTATCTCTTCTCCAGTGCACCTTCCCCACTCAGGAATCAAACCGGGATCTCCTGCATTGCAGGCAGATTCTTTGCCAGCTGAACTACCAGGGAAGCCTCTATATATTCTGATAGTGGAAACCAATTTATCATTTAGTTTAAATCAACTGGAGTTTTTTCTGTCAAGTGATACTAAAAGAACTTAGTTATACTTGATTATAGGCTTCCCCGTTGGCTCAGCGGTACAGATTCCACCAGCAATACAGGAGATGAGAGTTTGATCCCTGGGTTAGGAAGATATGAAGGATGGTATGACAACCCTCTCCTTTATTATTGCCTGGAGAATCCTGTGGACAGAGAAGCCTGGTGGGCTACAGTCCATATGTCCCCAAAGAATAGGACAGGACTGAAGCAACTGAGCACATACACACATATTTAATTACAAGAACTTAAAAGAATCAATATTTTGTAACACAGTTGAACATTTTTTCTTTCTTTTTTTAATTCAGAAAGTTTTTTATTCTAGATATGCTGGTATACATCACTATGGGAGAAATTTTAGCAGAAATTTTAACTATTATGTGGAAATATCTATTTCATTAACCATCACAGTAATAGATTCAAACCTTCCATTTTTATAGAACTTTCTGATATTCCAAAGTTATTTTATTGGTTATTGCATTCAGGTATTTATCAAGCCCAGTGATATGGTTTGAATCAGTATGATAATCTCAATGTATTGATGATGAATTTATTCTTAAGATTTTGAATGACAAAGTTTTACTAAAGTACATTCACTAGTTAAAATAAGACCTCAGTGGAGGAATTTCAGATACAGTATTTCTTGGCTGATGTTTTGAATAGTTTGAAGATTCTATAAAAGATGATTCTGAGATCAATTTAAGATATTCTTTTGATAAGTCGTCTATAAGAAATATATATAACAGAATATGATTTCATAATAATGTGATATTTTTAATGCTGAATACATCTAGAGGTAATACTACATATTCAGAAAAGTCATTTCCCATGAACTTATTTGTCTGAATTATTGTCTCTGAAAATTAAATTTAATCAAGTCTCTCAATTACTAAGAAAAAAAAATCTTGTCTTTCCTTTGCTCATGGGGCAATACCTAAACCCTTTATAATTTGCCTTTTTTGCTCTATCTAGCACTATTCTCTAAGAATGTACAAAATGTCATTTTAAATTTTATCACTATTTCAACAGGGCTTCTATCAGATCAGTTCAGTCACTCAGCCATGTCCAACTCTTTGTGACCCCATGAATTGCAGCACCCCAGGACTCTCTGTCCATTACCAATTTACGGAGTTCACTCAGACTCACGTCCATCGAGTCAGTGATGCCATCCAACCATCTCATCCTCTGTCGTCCCCTTCTCCTCCTGCCCCCAATCCCTCCCAGCATCAGAGTCTTTTCCAATGTGTTCATGAGAACCCCATGAACAGTATGAAAAGGGCCTCTGTACAGATGCAGTTTTTATGTACTATTCCTCTCAGCTAGATGCCCTTGATCCGCTTTTTTTGTTTGTCTCACTCCAAAGATGAGCTTGCCAAATGAAAGTTGACTTCTATCACTATGATTCCCTTAAGCCAAAGTGAATATTATTTACCTTCATTTCATGTTACTTATACTTTTGATATTATACTTATCTCGCTGAGCTACAATAATATCTGAATTTTTTTCTTTATTTAACAGGACAATGGGACCATCAAGGTCTAGTTCTACATGTATTTAACTTCATATTCCTGATATTAAGAGTTATGAATCAGACCTAGAAAATATTCATTATTTGTTAACTATTTAAATGAACATTTGAATGAATAAATGAATACATAAATTGAATAGTTTTACTAACGCCCTATTCTATGCATTCAGAAGTATATCCTACTTTGATGGTGTATCAAAAGAGGTCTAATGAAGAGAGAAAGAAAATCTGTTCATATATCATAAACAAGTGTAATGTTGAATGAAAAACAATCAGATCAACCAACACACAAAACACAAACACAAACTGTGTGATTTCATTTATCTAACATTTTAAAAAGGCATTTATCTAACATTTAAAAAAGGCAAGTTAATCTAAGCTTGTGCTATTATTATAACTTCTGTTGAAGGTAATCTGGGAGAAAAAATAGTGACTTCTAGGATGCAGCAATATTTTGTTCCTTGATCTAACTGGTAAAAATTTACTAAGCTGTTGATGTAGGGTCTTTGCAATTTTTTCTATTTTTATTGTACTTCAACATAAAGTTAAAATTATAAGTTATTGCTAAAGTTTTATTACAGTATTTTAAAATAAAATAGCTCATGGTCCTGCTTCATAGTTTAGAGTGTCATTCTTAATCTTTCAATATTCCTTAGAGTTTGTAGCATCTCTCCCCCTTTATCTCTCCTACTAAAATATTTTTATCATATAGAGTTTTGTCATAATTGATCAAATTGTGCAAAAAATATGGATTCCAAAAGTTTAGAAATATGATCCTGTGATAATGTGGGGGATTACTCTGACAGGAATACTGATGACATAATCATAAGATTACTCATTTTTTAATTTGAAAAATTTGGAATGTTAACATTTTGTAAAGTGTACAATATGTTACTTTGATACATTTGTGTACTGTAATGATAGCCATTGAAATAATATTAATATTATATCATTATATTATTATTATCTATATTCATTATGCTGTACAGTAGATCTTTATGCTTTTTTTCCTACTTGTTACAAGTTTGTACCCATAAACCTCATCAATCTTCTCCCTTCATTTCCCATCCTCTCATAGCTACCTGCTTTCTTAGAGGTTTGATGTTTTTGGGTTTCACTTATAAGTAATACCATATAGTATTTGCTTTTTTCCATTTCACTTAGCACAATGTGCTTAATATACATTAATGTCATTGTAAATGAGAGGATATTCTCCTTTCTCATAGCTGAAAATTTTATTATATATATTTACAACCTTTTTTATCAATTGACAGGTCTTCAGATATGGGTTATTATCATATTTTGGGTATTATGAATAATGCTGTGATAAACATGGTGTATATATATTTTATCAAAATTCCGTTTTCATCTCCTTCAGGTTTGTACCCAGGAACAGGATTTCTGGATCATATTTTCAATTTTTGAGCCACCTCCATGTTGTGTTTTTATGAAGGCTGGACTGTCTTACCTTCTCAGCAATAGGGTATAAGGATTACCTTTTTAACACATCCTTGCCAGCATTTACTGCTTCGTATCTTCTTGATGATAACATTCTAATAGGTGTGAACTGATTATATTACATATTAACTATTATAAAAATATGCATCAGTTCAGTTCAGTTCAGTCGCTCAGTCGTGTCTGACTCTTTGCGACCCCATGAATCGTAGCACGCCAGGCCTCCCTGTCCATCACCATTTCCCGGAGTTCACTCAGACTCACGTCCATCAAGTCCGTGATGCCATCCAGCCATCTCATCCTCGGTCGTCCCCTTCTCCTCCTGCCCCCAGTCACTCCCAGCATCAGAGTCTTTTCCAATGAGTCAACTCTTCACATGAGGTAGCCAAAGTACTGGAGTTTCAGCTTCAGCATCATTCCTTCCAAAGAAATCCCAGGGTTGATCTCCTTCAGAATGGACTGGTTGGATCTCCCTGCAGTCCAGGGGACTCTTACTTATTGTTGTCTAATTGCTAAATCATGTCCACCTCTTTGTTACCCCATAGACTGTGCCCACCAGGCTTCTCTGTCCATGAGATTTTTCCAGGCAAGAATACTGGAGTGGATTGCCATTTTCTTCTCCTTGGGATCTTCCCAACTCAAGGATCTAACTCATCTCTCCTGTGTTGACAGGAGGATTCTCTGCTGCTGAACCATCAGGGAAGTCAATACTTCTATTAAAACTAACTGAAGTAACCACTAGCAGTAAATACTATTTCATAAGCGTTGTGCTATCCCATTCTGCAAAATCTAAAGAGGAGATAAAATTATTATCAGTATTTTAGATATAAGGATATGAAGAAGGGAGACCAACAACTTGTGCCAGATCACATAGCTATCAAATTTAGACCAGGTTATTTGACTTCAACACATACGAATTTAACTACCAACTTTAAGCCACTTATTGTAGCTACCTATAGACTACACTGAATATTGTACTGCAGCCTCAAACATACACATGAGAAATTGTGCTGAATCATATAGATTGCAAATAAGTGTTGCTATATCAAGGGAAATCATCCATAGTTTTCTGGATTATTTTCTTTATCTACACTTGAAATATGTCTTGTCAATATTTTAATTCTATATCACTTGGTCTGAAGAAAAACTAATGTGGAAAATGCAGTTTATTTAGGATATGTTGGCGATAGACATAGGTCTATTAATATAAGTTAAGAGGCAAGCTCATTTATTTCAGAAAATATCTTCTTTTCTGATTTGTCTTCAGTTTATTTCTGCTATCTGTTCTGCTAACTGTATATCTTCTGAATAGCACTTAGGTGTTTTGTGGGAAGGAAATTATTCCACTCAAATGCTACGTTCTAAATTAATTATCCACTAATGTCTGAATAACCATCCTCATTTTTGAAATTATATTTAAAAATTATCTAGTGCCTCAATTATTTTGATTCTCCCTAGAATTTTCTTTCAACTTGTATGATACCTTTTCATTAAAGTAAAGCCTGATATATTAAAGCTAAATATCTTTAAAGACAACTTAAATCACCTTCCATATGTCACTGGAAAATGTATAACCACCAAGGGGAAGGAAAAAATTATTAATTTCACTGGCCTATCACATAAATACATTGAAAGTTTTACTTTAACAATTATAAAACTTTGCTAAAGAAGAAGATATATGGGACAACAAGAGCCTTTTTATCTCTCGATCCTTTTCATGAAAAATCTCAAGAGAAAGCTCATAATCGTTTCCATATTCATCTGAAGGGGAGGAAGAGGACAAACAATTGAAGGTGATTTTAGCAAGACTTCAAGCAGTAGCACTGGAATTAAATGTTGAAACAGAAAGGCTGTAATATCAGGGTACTTCTGAAGAAATATGAGTTGAACTACATCTTCATTTAATTTGCAGCTTAAGCTTTTTTAAAGTTGAGTGAAATATTTTACTATTGCAAATACTCAAAATTCATGAATTAGATTATTGGAAATTTTGTTAGAGTCTATTTTTTAGAAATGGCATTTCAAAATTTTATTTATCCCAAGTAATTTAAATGATGGTGGCACATGTGTGACTAACTCTAAGAATAATAAAAATATCATATAGCTTTGCTTTAATAAGGGTTGCCAGGAATTATAAATTTGAAATCAAAACAAAACAGCAGCTGTAGGGAAATATTCAGAAGACTATGAAATACTTTTTTTTTTTTTTTAATTTAGGGATTACTAAAGAACTTAAAAAATTATGTCCAATACTTTCTTATGCCTCCTCTTATATTCTATCTTAGACAGTATTAGATACTTTTCAGGAAAGAAAATATCTGCATAAAATTACCTCTGGTGGCCTTTCTAAAATTTTTTTCACTCCTCCCTGAAAGTGACACTCCAAATATTCCATAACTTCTTAAATTCAGTAGATGTGACCAAACTCTCTGACCTCTATGCCTCCTGCAAGCACATACATATACATATGCCTGTGCCTTTTATTTCAGAGGAAACAATCTGGTTATTTGTGGACTATCTCTGGATCACAGATGCATTTTCTAATATTGTTTGAGACACATTAAGTTTAATTAATTTCCTACAGTTAAACATAAAGGGAGCTCATATAAAAATCTGAATTTCTGACTTCTCTTGAAAAATTAGAAGTTCTGATAAGTTTAGGCCTGTATTCCTTTAATTGCCATTGTCTAAACCTTTGGCCACCTCATGCAAAGAGTTGCCTCATTGGAAAAGACTCTGATGTTGGGAGGGGTTGGGGGCAGGAGGAGAAGGGGACGACAGAGGATAAGATGGCTGGATGGCATCACCAACTCGATGGACATGAGTTTGGGTGAACTCCAGGAGCTGGTGATGGACAGGGAGGCTTGGCACGCTGCAATTCATGGGGTCGCAAAGAGTCGGACACGACTGAGCAACTGAAACGAACCGAACTGAAACCACGATCACTTGAATCCTCTACAGTGAGGTATGCAGCTGCTAAGTCGCTTCAGTCGTGCCCGACTCTGTGCGACCCCAGAGACGGCCGCCCATCAGGCTCCCCCGTCCCTGGGATTCTCCAGGCAAGAACTCTTAGCGACCCCATGGACCACAGCCTACCAGGCTACTCCATCCATGGGATTTTCCAGGCAAGAGTACTGGAGTGGGGTGCCATAGTACTATTATAATTTGTTGATTCATAGCTAGTTCATTTCACTCATTTAGATTACCTGACTGATACTTCAATGTATTCCGTAGTTGTTTCTATTTTATATGCTTCTCACTTGAAAATAATAGTATTTTATTATACATACCTATTAGTATACATGGGGCTTCTCAGGTGGCGTTAGTGGTAAAGAATCTGTCTGCCAGTGCAAGAGACACAAGAGATACCAGTTTGATCCCTGAATGGGGAAGAGCTCCTAGAATAGGAAACGGCACCCTACTCCAGTATTCTTGCCTGGAAAATTATGTGGTCAGAGAAGCCTGGTGGACTACAGATCATGGGGCAGCAATGAGTTGGACACAACTAAGCGACTAAGTGCAGACTTAGGCTCTGGTTCAATCCCAGAGCTGAGAGGCTCAGAGTCATTATTATACATACCATTTTTGTAAGTAAGTGGGTAGGCAGACTTTGAAACAAATATCTGGGTCAAATTTTGGCTCTACCAATTAATAGCTATCTAAACATTTTATTGTTATTTAAATTTCAATGTTCTAGTTTCTTCAACAATATGAAAAGTACAGTGATAAATATCTCAAAAACTATCTATGCATACAAAATTACATGCCATCATGTGTATCATCCTTGAGTACTATGGATGTATTTCATAAGTGTGTATTTTTATTATACCACTATTCATTTAAATAATATATTTTCTTATTATCTTTGTTTTTACAGTACTCAGTAATTTGTCTGGCAGATATGTGATACTCAAAGCTTACTGAATCAATTTGATAAATGCAAAAACAAGTCAGAGCTACAGGAAATATTTTTCTAATGTAAATTATGACAAATTATAACTAAAAAATAGAGAATGGTTCCCATCTGACTCAACACAGTCCCCTACACCCCAATTATTAATTTGGTTGTTAATTTATATATTTTTATGTTACCTGGATTATAAGGTCAAGTATTCTTGCCTGGAGAATCCAATGGACAGAGGAGCCTAATGGACTGTAGACCATAGGGTCACAAAGATCGCACATGACTGAGTGACTAACTATAGCACAGCAAGGCCATGAGAGTGATTCACTGTTCCCTAATTTTTTTGTGTGCTTTATAGGGAATGTACATGTTTTCAGGTGTAGTCTCTGGTCCTGTTTGGGAGAAAAGAATGCATGAGTGATTTGCTCAAATAGATAATTTCTTGTTTGTTTTTCTCCCTACAGGAAGCTATAACTTCTTTTATAAAAGTCATGTGTGCTAAGTCACTTCAGTCACATCCTACTCTTTGTGACCCTATGAATTGTAGTCTGCCAGACTCCTCTGTCCATGGGATTTTTCAGGCAAGAATACTAGAGTGGATTGTTATGTTCTTCTCCAGGAGATCTTCCAAACCTGGGGATCTAATCCATGTCTCTTATGTCTCCTGCATTGACAGGATGTTTACCACTAGGGCCACTTAGGAAAAGTCAGTATCTAACTATTTCTTGATGTAATTCCTCACTATCCCTTCTATGCAGTATGTGCTATCAATCACAGTGGTTTTCATCCCATACAGTACTATTTATGGATTCTTAGTTCATCATACATCTGCATACATGCTTGCAAGTCTAGAGCTTTTCACACAGATTATATGACTAGTTCAGCCTGCTCTCCCCAAATTGCTTCAAACAGTTTTTAATACATTTAAAATATGAATATATTCTAGAATGAATTGATGAATTACATTGCTTATAAAATTCATTTGTGAAATAATTTTTCTCTGTGAAACACTCTCTGGAGTTCTCAAGGTAAGTCATAGTACTTGAACTCAGCCAGATGGAAAGTTAGATATAGAAACATAAGAAAGAAACAAGTGTTCAAGAGATTTATAAGTTATATCTATGAAATACAGGTGTGGGAGTATAAAGAAATAGTTCTTGGATTTTAGTAAATACCTACACAGCAGTGGTTTGATGGTGCATGATAAAAAAAAAAAAAAAAAGTCTAGAAAAAATATTCCAGGCAAAGAGCACAGTTTGTTAAGGGTCACTGACAATGTGGCAACATTCTTACCTGCCCAAATTTAAAGAGTTTGCAAGAATAAACAGGAAAATCCTAGAAAAACTGGGATAATTTTGTCACCCTAAGTAAAACAATGAGAAGATGGTGATAGAACACTATTTTAATAGACACAGTGGGATAGCCAGTGGGAATTTGCTGTGTGACTCCGAGAGCTCAAGCTGGTGCTCTGTGACAACCCAGAGAGGTGGGACTGGGTGGGAGGTGGGAGGGAAGTTCAAGAGGGAGGGGAAATATGTATACCTATGACTGATACATGTTTACATATGGCAGAAACCATCATAATTTTGTAAAGCAATTTTCCTTCAGTTAAAAGTGTGTGTATGTTTTAGTCACTCAGTCATGTCAGATTCTCTGTGACTCTGTGAAATGTAATCCACCAGGTTCCTCTGTCCATAGAATTTTCCAGGCAAGAATACCGGAGTGGGTTACCATTCCCCTCTCCAGGGGATCTTCCCAACACAGGGAAGTTTGAGTTGGCTCAAACTCATATCTACGAGTCAGTGACGCCATCCAACCATCTCATCCTCTGTTGTCCCTTTCTCCTCCTGTCCTCAATATCTCCCAGAATCAGGGTATTTTCCAATGAATCAACTCTTCACATCAGATGGCCAAAATATTGGAGTTTCAACTTCAGCATCAGTCCTTCCAATGAATATTCAGGGTCTGTTTCCTTTAGGACTGACTGGTTTGATCTCTTTGCATTCCAACAGACACTCAAGAGTCTTCTCCAGCACCACTGTTCAAAAGCATCAATTCTTTGGTCCTCAGCATTCTTTATGGTCCAACTCTCACATCCATACATGACTACTGGAAAAATCATAGCTTTCATTATAAATCAATTCATCTATAGCCTAACTAATCTGAAACCATCAATTTTGGAACCATCATCTTTAAATTACTACTACTTAAGTTTTGGCAGGAAAATCTGAGCTAGGATCTCCCTTATCTGTTAAGATTTTTTAATACTAAATTATAAATTAATCATATAAGTTTTATATAAGTAACTTATGAAATACCTGCTGCTGCTGCTGCTGCTAAGTCACTTCAGTCGTGTCTGACTCTGTGAAAACTTGGTTGATAAGATATTAAAATCCATTTCATTGAAGTATTCAAAGTAAGGCTCTCATATTAATACATTTGGAGATGAAAAGAGAACATGTAATTATTGTTTTAGGGGAAAATATTGTTTAAATTGAAAGACAAGATTTTCCCTAATGAGAATTATTTTTTCTATTCAAATTCCCTATCCATTCAAGGTGAACACAGCATAATCAACAAAATAAAAACAAAATCTCTCTGACCAGTGATTCTTCATATTTGTACAAAGGCCTAGTGCCTGATAAGAGGTCTACATTGCTAGTAAATGCTGTTGGAGAACACTCTATAACCTGTGGCCTATTAGTGCCATTAGCAATTCCTCCTAAGATCCCATTGAAGAAAAGGGTACTAGCAAGCTGGGATGAGAAGCAAGCAAGTAAGTGAATGATCCAAAGTTTTATGGCCTTCCCTGGTGGCTCAGATGATAAAGAATCTGTCTGTACTGTGAGAGACTCAGGTTCAATCCATGTGCTGGGAAGATCCCCTGGAGAAGGGGATAGCAGCCCATTCCAGTATCCTTATCTGAGAAATTCTATGGAGAGAAGAGCCTGGAAAGCTACAAGTCACAGGGTTGCAGAGTAAGACACAACTGAGTCACACACACACACACACACACACACAGAGCATTGTATTTAGTAATAGTATCCATCATAACCTTTGCATATTAAGGTGAGTGTCCAACATGACGTTAAACTCTTTGAAAGGCTGCCAGTGAATTTAGGACTTCCCTGATAGCTCAGTTGGTAACGAATATACATGCAATGCAGGAAACCCTGGTTAAATTCCTGAGTCAGGAAGATCTGCTGGAGAAGGAATAGGGTATCCACTCTAGTATTCTGGCCTAGAGAATTCCATGGACTGTATAGTCCATGAGGTTGCAAAGAGTCCCACATGACAGAGCGACTTTCACTTTCAGCTCATTTAGGAAGACACTCCTCTGTTCACATGTTTCAGTGGTTTGATTTTTTCATGGACCTAGAACAACACTAATTAAAGTCTGTATCCTTCATGAAGGGCCCACGAATGACCCATCAAAGACAGAATTTAGACATGAATGATTACTTTGCCATATCGTGATGAAGTGGTACTTCACTATGGTTTAATTTTTAAAAAATATCAGTTCCTTTTTTCTTCATTTGTGGTTGGCTTTAATATCCCTATAATTCAACTAAAGGATTACAACCCTTCTGGGAATTAGTTTCTTTTAACTTTTCTTTGATTCCTTGATGGTGCAGGGGTAAAAAAAAATCCACTTGCCAATGCAGGAGATGTGGGTTAGATCCCTGGGTTGGGAAGATCCCTTGGAAGAAGAGGTCAGGAAGATACCTTGGTGGAGTTTCCACATTAAAGGCAGATTCTTTACCTCCTAAGCCACCAGAGAAGCCCTTGATGATTTGGATCATTCATTTACTTTCTTACTTTCTTTATTCTCTTACTTCTCATCCCAGGTTACTAGTACCCTCTTCTTCAATGGAATCTTAGGAGGAATTGCTAATGACGCTAGTAAGAAGATCCCCTGGAGAAAGGAATAACAACCCACTCCAGTATTCTTGCTTAGAAAATTCCATGGACAGAGGAGCCTGGTGGGCTACAGTCCATGGGATAACAAAGAGTTCCGTACAACTGAACACACATGCACACTTTTCTTTATCCATATGGAAACTGAAATAAAGGAAGCTTAAAAGAAACGAAAACAAAAAAGGATGGCAGCAACAAAGATAAATTTAGGTTAATGAATATAAAAATATATAGACTGGATAGGTGGCTTCCATAAAAGTGAGACCACTTGGAAACTGAGAGTAGAGTTAGTGGTATCAGCTGAGCATTGGCTTCTTAGAGAAGAGGAGAAAAATACAAGTATGAGGGAACCATTTCATACCTGGTACATAACTTACTGAACCCCTTCTTACTTCAAACTTTGACTCTGTTTAGAAGCGCACATGGAAAAAAGGACTGGTTCCAAATTGGGAAAGGAGTACATCAAGGCTGTATATTGTCACCCTGCTTATTTAACTTATACACAAAGAAATGCTGGGCTGGATGAAGCACAAGCTGGAATCAAGATTACCAGGAGAAATATCAATAACATTAGATATGCAGATAACACTACTATCATGGCAAAAAGTCAAGAAGAACTAAAGAGCCTCTTGATGAAGGTGAAAGAGGAGAGTGAAAAAGTTGGCTTAAAGCTTAACATTCAGAAAACTAAGATCATGGTATCTGGTCCCATGACTTCATGGGAAATAGATGGGGAAACAGTGGAAACAGTGAGAGTTTCTTTTCCTGGGCTCCAGAATCACTGCAGATGGTGAATGCAGCCATGAAATTAAAAGACACTTGCTCCTTGGAAGAAAAGCTTTGACCAACCTAGACAACATATTAAAGAGCAGAGGCATTACTTTGATAACTAGTCAAAGCTATGGTTTTTTTCAGTACTCATGTACGGATGTGAGAGTTGGACTATAAAGAAAGCTGAGCACTGAAGAATTGATGCTTTTGAACTGTGGTGTTGGAGAGGACTGTTGAGAGTCCCTTGGACTGCAAGGAGATCAGACCAATCCATCCTAGAAGAAATCAGTCCTGAATATTCATTGGAAGGACTGATGCTGAAGCTGAAATTCCAATACTTTGGCCACCCGATGCAAAGAACTGACTCATTTGAAAAGACGCTGAAGCTGGTTAAGAATGAAGACAGGAGGAGAAGAGGACAACAGAAAATGAGATGGTTAGATGGTATCACTGACTCAATGGGCATGAGTATGAGAAAGCTCCGGGAGTTGGTGATGGATAGGGAAGCCTGCCATGCTGCAGTCCATTGGGTCACGACTGAGTGACTGAACTGAGATATTTTAAAGATACTATTATTATCAAAAATCTCTAGAAGGTATCCATGAAGTAAGTAACAACTAATCACTTAAAAGAGATTTGTGGAAAATGAAATGAAGGTTATGTTTGTTCTTGCCAGACTTGCATTATGTAGAACCAATTGTAATTTCTAGTTCTCCATATCTTCCAGTTAGTGACAAAGCCAACACAGGAAGCTGTTGCTTCTAGGGTATTCTAAGCACTCTTCTTAAATAATAATTAAATGCAAATTTATATATTGATGAAAAGTTATTATATTTCACATTTACAGTATTTTAATAGAATTTTTCTTTCTGTATTTAATCTTTATACACACATACACACACACAAATGTGGTTGCAAATTGTCATTAATTTCAGCTATAAGTAATCATATTAAGGTACATTTGATGCATTATAAATTTTAATGGTTTAAAATATGACAACTTGTATTTATTTGCAAATAAGCTATAGATATTTTCTTATATATTATATGTTCTAGGTCATCACAAGTTCCATTTTGGTGTCAGACACATCAAACTGAGAGCTAAATTTCCTATTATGATTTTATTGAATATATAAATATATTTTATATTTTAGCAGACATAATTCGTTGTTAGGAACTTTCTGTTAACAGCGTAGTATAGAGTTACAAGTTCTTTTAAAAGAAACAAAATTTGTAGTCTTCATAGTTTGACATTCATTCTGTAAGCAGATGGCCATGGATAACTTTTTTTTAACTTATAACCACTTTTCAATGATTAATCATATAGAGACAACATTTAAAACTGAGTTATGTTTTTTTCAAAAGTTTTCATTATTTTTTTTCTTTTAAAATTCCATTATTTCAAAAATATAACCACATAGTGATTCCTACATTAAAATAAGATTTGTGGTACCTGACCATACAGCAGCAATTAAACCATCTTCAGTGACATTTTTTTTGTGCACTGCCCACTGTGCATTAACACTCTTTTGTCCACTATTAAAGTTCTTTTTAATCCCGTCTTAGAGGAGGAGCTCAGGATTCCATGTATAATTGTTGAAGTGACAAGTGGAAGTCCAACTCATAACATCTGTAAGAAAATAATACTTGTGAAAATATATGGAATAATAAGGAGGCTCATTTTCATGGCTAGGTATAGGACTCTTCCATGTATATTTTAACAAAGAAAGATGTAATGACTTAAATAAGGTGTTTGACATTAGCTACAAAAATAAGCAAGATATGGCCCAAATTAAGTAGATAACTAAGTAGAAAAGATGCATTTGCTTCTGCACTTTGGAAATAATAAGACTGTACATTTCTACTAGAAACTAGTACACAGAGTAATTATAGAATTGGGAGAAACATTAGATATTGCCTGGTCCACATTTTATCAATGGAACTTTTGTAGCATGTGTCATACAACAAATAATCTGTACCTAAAAGTCGTTAAAATATTGAATTTTAATTAGATTACTTTTTCATTATATGAGTAGAAATAATTCAAGATTATAAATAATATCTTATCTCACTTAATCATCTATATCTCCATTTTTACCTGAATGAGAAAAAAAAATGCAGTTATAGCTAAAATTGTGTAGAAATGTAAACAGTCACCAAATGATCTTACCTATACTGAGGCAATATATATGGCCAGCATTTTATGGCACAGTGGTAACTAATCCTCGTACCAATGCAGGAGATGAAAGAGACACAGGTTTGATCCCTGGGTGAGGAAGATCACCTGGAGTAGGAAATGGCAACCCACTCCAATATTCTTACTTTGAAAATTCCATAGACCGAGGAGTCTGGTGAGCTACCGTCCATGGTGTTGCAAAGAGTCAGACACGACCGTGCACAAGCAAATGTTCACTTTTATATAATGAATAATGATATTTATACAAATTTCATTATATATTATATATTTATAATATTTATTAAATATTAACAAATATTTATAATGAAAAAGTCCAGACAGAAGAAGAAGGAAGCCTAAGGCACAGCTGAAATATATTTCTCTGACTAATTGTTTCATATTTTTTTTTATTAATTTTTTTTTGTATTTATTTATTTTTTTACACGAACTCCCAAACATGAACCCCCCTCCCACCTCTACCCCGTATGATCTTCCTACAGTTTCTTAGGTAGTGACAGAAGGCATGGATATACTAAATATGAGACAAAGGACTTTATTACTCATGGCACAATAAAGTGCCTGAACTTCCTGTTTGCATTCGTTTTCTTTGCACCCTTTCACCAAGTCCCACAGAGATGATGTGGAGGCAGGAACAGGTACAATGAGCATGGATCAGCCACTGAATGCTAAACAGAGAATCCTGACTCCTTAAAAAGAATTACCAGCAAACCTGTCCACCGATTACCCCAGAGGAAGACATTATCTTTACCATTTTAGTCAGAAATCAAATCTGTCCTACTCCTCAGAGGGAGACCGTATTTGTACCTTCTAAGAATGCTTGTTATATGAACAATCTTGGGAAGATAGTTACAAACCAGAGCTGACCATGCACAAATGTCATAGAACAATGTCGTTTAACAGAACTCTGCTGCAACATGGCTTCAAGGGAGCTGCAAACTATGGATGAGATTAGGTCCAAATGTGAGAGTAAAAATATGTCCATCACATTACTACAATACCATGATCAGGTCAACTCTCCAGCTAAATAATCACAGAAATATTAGGTTGTGCCTACAGACTTCTAAAAGGACTGTAAAAGCCTGCTTGATTTTGGCACTGGGATGAAAGCTGGTGGTAGGCTCTTATGGCAAATAGGAGAGAAAATGTCCTTTAGTTTTGTTATCTCTCCTTACATTAAGTCTGAGCTGCCTGCAGCAGGATTAGGCAGGTCAGATTGTCCTAGAATGTCATTTGTTGGATGTATTATACATAATCAACTGAATTACTTTCTCAGGTTTGCTTGTGAATACCCCTAGGTGGAAATCTATAGCCTGTAATTGTGAGAGTGCCATGAGATTAACTCTTTCCTTTAAATTTAAATTAATTAACTTTGATTACTTCTGATACATAACCCTGGAAGAAAAATAAGAGAGTATAGGTTAGTGTTCAGAATTATGCTCACATGGTTCAGCTTCAATGATTCTCTCTCCTTGCACTCTATTTATTAGGAAATGTTCTACTTTTTCTAAAAACTCGAGTTAGGATGGTGGAATTTATGTATTCATTTGCTACACTCAGAAAACTGTCCTTTTAACTCAGAAAAGTTTCTTCTTCAGAAAAATATATACTTAACAATTAAATCTGCTTTTGTATTGATTTATTCATCAAATGTCTAATGAGACCCTGTAATGTGCAGGAGGAAAACATGGTAAACACAATTTACATGAATTCTGAATGTATGAAACTCATTCTTTGGGGAAAATGTGACCTTCCCAAAATAAGTAAAAACTAAATAAATAAGACATTTTCTGAGATTAGTAAGATAAGGAAAAGAGAGTGAAATGAATAGGAAATGAAAGTTGGGGCTATTTTTTTTCCTTTTTAGATTACTTTTTATTGAGGTATAGTTCCTTTACAATGTGTTAGTTTCTGCTATACAGCAAAGTGAATCAGCTATACATGTACATGAAAAGTGAAAGTCACTCAGTCGGGTCAACTCTTTGTGACCTCATGGACCCAGCAGGCTCCTCTGTCCATGGAATTCTCCAGGCAAGAATACTGGAATAGATTGTCATTCCTTTCTCCAGGGGATCTTCCTGACCCAGGGATTGAACCTGGATCTTCTGCACTGCAGGCAGATTCTTTACTGCCTGAGACACCAGGGAAGCCCACACTTGTACATATATCCTCTCTTTGGATTTCCTTTCCATTTAGATCACCACAGAGCATTAAATAGAGTTCCTGTATTATACAGTATATTCTCATTTATTATCTATTTTATACATAGTATCAATAGTGTGGAGAAGGCAACCCACTCCAGTATTCTTGCCTGGAGAATCCCTGTGGACAGAGGAGCCTGGTGAGCTACAATCCATGGAGTCACAGAAGTCAGACATTACTGAGTGATTAACACATTCACACACATACATCAATAGTGTATTTTTGATTGTATATCAAAGAAATATTTTTGAGATATTTAAGCAAAACATGAGTAATAAATACAAGCATAGAATTTGAGAATTATGGTAGAAATAATAAAAATGCCCTAAGCTGGGAAATGGCTGAGCATTACAGAGAGACAGAAAAAAGTCAGTATGACTGCTCTGAAAGTTTTGGGAACAGTGGTTTACAAAAATGAGAATTTTCTCTTTATTTTTGTCTCTAGGTTCTGGCAAATGTGTTTGAGCTTACTGTACAAAAGGCAAAAAACTTATTGCCATTGTAGTTACTGAGAAAGAAAAAACTCCCTGACATCTGGTGCTGGCTTGGTACTACTTGCTAAACCATAGTGTTGCTGTGAGCTGGCCTGGTACTCATAGTTAGATCTCAGTGTCTACCTGTTAAACATACACAATTTCACACAACATCAGCATCAAGCTAGACCATTCTCTATCCCTGGTGGATCAAGATAAAAATAAGACTTCTCCACTATTGCTTGTGAACACAGACAAAATGATCAAACATCTCCTTATCCCAATTTATTTGAGTGACTGCTGCTTCTTTTCCAATTACAACTTTAACTTTTCTATCTTCTAGGTAATATTTGTTAAGTTACCAAACTGAAGTATGATCCCTGCTTCCCAACACCATCAAAGCCAGAATAGAGCTCTATCCTAATATTTTCTCCCAAATAATCTAATACAAAGCACAATCTAGTAAGTGTTTTGTAACATCCACTTACTGAGATATCCCCAAATTTCCCATGCAAGTCACACTGTGACCATCATTTAGTTCAATGCAGAGTTCAGTACCTCCCAAGAAAGCAAACCTCTTTCCTTAGAGACCCATAGGCCAGAGCCAAACCAAATGTGCAAATAGGCAAGCACAGAATGAAGGTGATCCCAGCCCTCAAATGTTTCACTCTTCTGCCACAGTCTTCAAGCTTTTGTTTGTCTTTCTGGTGTGAGATTTGGGCACCTAGGAAGATACTCTCATATGGGGCTTAAGGATGGTAGAGGTGGGATCTGGGCTTCATTGAGAAGCAGGTGCTGCCTCTAACAATGATTAACATCTTTTATTGAACACATAAACTATGGGTCTTCCACTATGTAAAGTGGGTATTTACAAACATTTAGAGTCACCTTGTGCATGTATGCTAAGTCGCCTCAGCTGCGTTTTTGTGTTTAGGACTCTCTGGGACCTTATGGACAGTAGCCCGCCCAGTCTCCTTTGTCCATGGAATTTTCCAGGCAAGAATACTGGAGTGGGTTTCCATGTCCTCCTCCAGGGGATCTTCCAGATCCAGGGATTGAACCTGCATCTCTTACATCTCTTTCATTGGTAGGCAGGTTCTTTACCACTAGCATCACTTGGGAAGAAGATTCATGTTTAAGATGAGGAAACCGAGGCTCTCTGTCATCACACAGCTGGTGAGAATCTCCCTTCCATGAGACCTCCAATTCCTAGCAGAGCTGAGTAGGGGAACACTTTCTGATTGGCATCACTTAGGAGCAAAGAAACCCAAATTGTAAGTCTTCCCTCCCATATATGAAATGTGTAATAAACCCAGTGTTCAACTACTGGTTTATTCCCACTGATTTTTCACTGGAGGGCATTTCTACAACTACATCCATTTCTTACACAAAAAATAAACCCAAGAGTAGACAAGGATTTTAGTTGCTGATGCACTTTCTTAGTAATACATATTTTGAATTATTTTTACAACTTTTGTCTGGGAAAGGGGAGGAAATGAGAATCTTTTCCAGACTGATGATGTTCTTTAGATCCAAGTAACATCAATATTACTAAGAATTTAAGTTACTGCATCCTGAACACATTATTAAAGAGACCAACTGCATATGATGTAAAATGAATTATAAAATATCTAATGGAAAAAAGATTATTGAGAAAAATTGACACCACCCTTATGGCAGAAAGTGAAGAGGAGCTAAAAAGCCTCTTGATGAAAGTGAAAGAGGAGAGGGAAAAAGTTGGCTTAAAGCTCAACATTCAGAAAACAAAGATCATGGCATCCGGTCCCATCACTTCATGGGAANGCAGACTGGGAGGAGGGGACTGAGGAGGAGGTGGCCACCTGGGCTGCAATGAATTCTTACCAAGCAGGGCCTACTATAAACAGCCGGGTTTTAAAACAGCAGGATGATAATGTGAGGGATTCCACAAATGATCTTTTCTCTCTCAAGTTCTCTCTTCTTAAATGGGTTATGAAGTCATGCTCTTGTCTATGCACTTTCCTTTTATTTTGAACTCCCCATCTCGGCTGGAGCAAGAATTTTGCAAGCTTTGAAATATGTCAACATAAAATAAGCTTTGAGACAGCTTGAAAAATGTAGATTCATAATGGACTCCACTAAAAATATGGTTTGTTAAAAAAACAAACCAGGCTCGATCTTCCTCACTTGGAAAAACAATCAGATGGAACTTGAGCTATCACCATCCTTTTATAGATTCCTGCACCACGAGAAGCCAAGCATTTCCCAATGAAAGCTGGCATATTTGTGATGTTCCTTTCAACCACTCGCCCAGTGACCTCTGTGAACTCTTCAAGTTCTACGGGATAGTCTGCAAGGCTCGTACAGAGGTTACCTATTCCATGAAGCCTTCCAGACTACGCCTCATATGACAAGCTATCTGTCTGAGTCTACTCTAGCTATATATTGGCTTGTATTATTCTCTGATTAACACACTGGTATTTTCCCCATCTTCCCAACAGACAAGGTCCTTAGTGGTAAAAATGAATGGGATATATTTATTGGGTGACTGCATTTAAGTTAAATACACACACTGACTCTAAACACATTCAAAGTAATGAGATGAATTTCATCGAAGACTTGTAAGGATTCTGGGGACCTGGGTTGGTGAGAAATGATGGAGGTTGGCTGAGGGTCAAGGAACTGGGGGAGTTTGCATTTTTGGTTTAGTGTAGGCAGTTGTGGGGATGAAACAGACACTAGCTATTAGAAACAGGTGCAAATACAGGAGGGAATATAATTTAGAGGCTAGTCTATTTTCACCTCATTCATTTTCTGTGGTAGGCTAGCTTTTTTTAACCTCACTGATCTTCAGGGCCCACTGCCTCATGTTTTCCAAAGAGAAAGCATCGNTGCAGTCCATTGGATCCCAAAGAGTCAGGGGATGAAAGAGTGACTGAACTGAAACGGATACAAAAGCATAATTGTTTAGTAATCTGTCAGTCTACAAAGATATTATTGATTTGTAAAGGAAAATAATAACATGCCAATGACTTACAAAACTTTCCTTTCCCTGGTAGAGTAATAAAAAATTAATATAATCAGGATGGTCAATATGATGTATTTCATACAATAGAGGATGAAAGGAAACCAGCTCTACTTTGGCCATAAACCAAACACTGAGGATATTCAACTTTTGTTTTTAAAGAGATCAACTAGCATAAGTCATAAAGCATCACATAAGTAAAATTCTATCTAAAACACAATACTTGAATCTTGCAAATGTGAGCCACCAATTCTGAGCCAAAACTCAAGAAAAAAAAAATGTCATATGATTAAAACATGGGTTAACGACTTGATTTTCTTCTTCTGGCAAATATCAACTTTTAGAATTGAGAACTGAAAATTTCACTAAAGTAGATCCCTTCCATGTATTTGCCTCCATCTAGCCTATTATAGTGATCTCCTAACAGATGCTGGTGTCCTCTATAATTCATTGTCCAACACAGAGCAGGGTTCATTTCCTCTAGGTGGTTTCCCAGGCAGAGTTAGGGATGTAAGGTGTTTATAAGGAATTGGTATGTCTGAAAAGCTGTAGGAGGATGCAAGATTGAACCAAGGAAGAAGTTCAACGTGATGCAAGAACAACAAGCACTTGACATAGGAGTTCTAGAGGAATACTGCATGTAGAACTTCTCCTTTGTTGGCTGAAACATCTAGGTCTTCCTGCCCCTGGGCTATGGACCACCCAGAAAAGGCTACAATTTCAAATGAAGTGCCCCTCTGGAGATCCAGAAGGAGCTGATAGGTGGAGGCTTTTTGCTAACTAATCCTTGAAGCTAGAATTGTTTCCTAAAGAGTGATCTAAGCATCATATCTCATGCCTACTGCAAAATAGGAGTCAAATCTAAGTTTTCAAAATATAAAGCATTTGTATCTTTATTAACACGTATCTCTTTAATGGTGTCTTCTGCAGTTAGTGCTTACAAGTGTATTATAAAATACAAAAGATG
>SJYX01018372.1:80548-91073 GCA_006410675.1 Oreotragus oreotragus
CTGTTCTCATTCCCTCATATACCTGCTCAAGCTTTGTGGACTCATGATTTCAATAATCTATATTACTCTCAACTTTGTTTTAACCAATGATATGAATTATATGAATTTTATATCTTAATCTACATAATTGGAAAAAAAGTCTGCAGTTAAAAGTAAAGGACTTTAGAATTCTAGAGCTCTCTTTTTAATTTGTCATAAATCTAAATCTGGGTGAGTAAATATGGTCAAGATGAATTCATCCAACTTCACCATCAGATCAGCTTCTGTTACTTCATCAATACTTAATTGACAGTTCTGCTGTTCAAAAAAAGCATTTAATTAGGAGCCGGCACTGGTCTATGAACTGAAAATCTAGAATAAAATGAATAGACAAGATCTCTGCTCTCGTAGATCTTTCATTTTAATAAACCAGTGAACAAATAAACACAACCATTTCATAAATTGAAAGGTGCTACAGAGAAAAATGACACAGAGTGATGTGATAGTAAGTACATGCCAGCTTACATATGGATACATAGAAAAGAGGAAACTACTTGGAACTGGGTTATGAAAAAAGAGTCAGTACAAATGTAATATTTGAGTGGAAACAAATGGAAAAGGAAAGCCAGCCACAGGAAGACCCACAAGAGATCGGAGGCTTGAACTCATAAACGCCAATGTGCCTTCTATTACTGTTCACTGTCTCCAATAAGATGGGATATTTCCATTTTAAAAAGAGCCCATACATTAATTTCCTTATATAACTTATTGTATTTGGAGTTTCCCTTTCAAGGATCACAGCCTTATCATGGTGAAGCAGCTTGTGTGATTAAGTGAGGCTATGAGTCATGCTGTGTGGGGCCACCCAAGACGGACAGATCATAGCTTCAAAATCACTGTGGACAGGTACTGCAGCCACAAAATTAAAAGATGCTTACTCCTCAGAAGGAAATCTGTGACAAATCTAGATAGTGTATAAAAAAGCAGAAACATCACTTTGCTGATAAACATCCATAAAGTGAAAACTATAGTTTTTCCATTAGTCATGTACAGTTTTGAGAGATGGACCATAAAGAAGGCTAGGTGCAGAAGAATTGATGCTTCTGAAGTGTGGTGCTGGAGAAGACTCTTGAAAGTCCCTTGGACTACATGGAGATCAAACCAGTGAATCTTAAAGGAAATCATCCTGAATATTCACTGGGAGGACTGATGCTCAAGCTCCAATAATTTGGCCTCCTGATGTGAAGAGCTAACTCACTGGAACAGATCCTGATACTGGGAAAGGCTGAAGGCAAAAGGAGAGGGGGATGGTAGAGGATGACATGGTTAGATAGCATCATTGACTCAATGGATACGAATTTGAGTGCAATCCAGGAGATGGTGGAGGACAGAGGAACCTGTCATGAGAGAGCCTATGGGGTCACACAGAGTCAGACACAACTGCTGCTACTGCTGCCAAGTCGTTTCAGTCGTGTCTGACTCTGTGTGACTGCATAGACAGCAGCTCCTCTCGGCCGCCTCCCCTGGCCTCCGATGCAGGGTAACTCCTCTTGGCTGCGCTTAGTAGGCCAGGTCACAGCCGCCCACGCTTAGTGCGCTGGGTTGCAGCTGCCACTGGAGAAGGGAATGGCAAGCCACTTCAGTATTCTTGCCTTGAGAACCCCATGAACAGTATATAAAGGCAAAATGATAGGATACTAAAAGAAGAACTCCCCAGGTCAGCAGGTGCCCAATATGCTACTGGAGATTAGTGAAGAAATAACTCCAGAAAGAATGAAGGGATGAAGCCAAAGCAAAAACAATACCCAGCTATGGATGTGAGTGGTGATAGAAGCAAGGCCCAATGCTGTAAAGAGCAATATTGCATAGGAACCTGGAATGTCAGGTCCATGCATCAACAAAGCAATTTGGAAGTGGTCAAACAAGAGATGGCAAGAGTGAACGTTGACATTCTAGGAATCAGCAAACTAAAATGGACTGGAATAGGTGACTTTAACTCAGATGACCATTATATCTATTTCTGCGGGCAATAATTCCTCAGAAGAAATGGAATATCCATCATGGTCAACAAAAGAGTCTGAAATGTAATCCTTGGATGCAATCTCAGAAACGACAGAATGATCTTTGTTCATTTCCAAGGCAAACCGTTCAGTATCACAGTTATCCAAGTTTATGCCCCAACCAGTAACAGTGAAGAAGATAAAGCTGAACGGTTTTATGAAGACCTACAAGACCTTGTAGAACTACCACCCAAAAAAAGATGTCCTTTTCATTATAGGGGACTGGAATGCTAAAGTAGGACGTCAAGAAACACCTGGAGTAACAGGTAAATTTAGCCTTGGTATGGGGAATGAAGCAGGGCAAAACTAATAGAGTTTTGCCAAGAAAATGCACTGGTCATAGCAAACACCCTCTTCCAACAACACAAGAGAAGACTCTACACATGGACATCACCAGATGGTCAGCACCGAATCAGATTGATTATATTCTTTGTAGCCAAAGATGGAGAAGCTCTATACAGTCAACAAAAACAAGACCAGGAGCTGACTGTGGCTCAGATCATGAACTCCTTATTACCAAATTCAGACTTAAATTGAAGAAAGTAGGGAAAACCGCTAGACCATTCAGGTATGACCTAAATCAAATCCCTTATGATTATACAGTGGAAGTGAGAAATAGATTTAAGGGCCTAGATCTGATAGATAGAGTGCCTGATGAACTATGGAATGAGGTTCGTGACATTGTACAGGAGACAGGGATCAAGACCATCCCCATGGAAAAGAAATGCAAAAAAGCAAAATGGCTGTCTGGAGAAGCCTTACAAATAGCACTGAAAAGAAGAGAGGCGAAAAGCAAAGGAGAAAAGAAAAGATATAAGCATCTGAATGCAGAGTTCCAAAGAATAGCAAGAAGAGATAAGAAAGCCTTCTTCAGCAATCAATGCAAAGAGATAGAGGAAAACAACAGAATGGGAAAGACTAGAGATCTCTTCAAGAGAATTGGAGATACCAAGGGAACATTTCATGCAAAGATGGGCTCGATAAAGGATAGAAATGGTATGGACCTAACAGAAGCAGAAGATATTAAGAAGAGGTGGCAAGAATACACAGAAGAACTGTACAGAAAAGATCTTCACGACCCAGATAATCATGAGGATGTGATCACTAATCTAGAGCCAGACATCTTGGAATGTGAAGTCAAGTGGGCCTTAGAAAGCATCACTAAGAACAAAGCTAGTGGAGGTGATGGAATTCCCGTTGAGCTGTTTCAAATCCTGGAAGATGATGCTGTGAAAGTGCTGCACTCAATATGCCAGCAAATTTGGAAAACTCAGCAGTGGCCACAGGACTGGAAAAGGTCAGTTTTCATTCCAATTCCAAAGAAAGGCAATGCCAAAGAATGCTCAAACTACCGCACAATTGCACTCATCTCACACGCTAGTAAAGTAATGCTCAAAATTCTCCAAGCCAGGCTTCAGCAATATGTGAACCGTGAACTCCCTGATGTTCAAGCTGGTTTTAGAACAGGCAGAGGAACCAGAGATCAAATTGCCAACATCCGCTGGATCATGGAAAAAGCAAGAGAGTTCCAGAAAAACATCTATTTCTGCTTTATTGACTATGCCAAAGCCTTTGACTGTGTGGATCACAATAAACTGTGGAAAATTCTGAAAGAGATGGGAATACCAGACCACCTAACCTGCCTCTTGAGAAATCTGTATGCAGGTCAGGAAGCAACAGTTAGAACTGGACATGGAACAACAGACTGGTTCCAAATAGGAAAAGGAGTACGTCAAGGCTGTATATTGTCTCCCTGCTTATTTAACTTATATGCAGAGTACATCATGAGAAACGCTGGACTGGAAGAAACACAAGCTGGAATCAAGATTGCCGGGAGAAATATCAATAACCTCAGATATGCTGATGACACCACCCTTATGGCAGAAAGTGAGGAGGAGCTAAAAAGCCTCTTGATGAAAGTGAAGGAGGAGAGCGAAAAAGTTGGCTTAAAGCTCAACATTCAGAAAACGAAGATCATGGCATCCGGTCCCATCACTTCATGGGAAATAGATGGGGAAACAGTGGAAACAGTGTCAGACTTTATATTTTTGGGCTCTAAAATCACTGCAGATGATGATTGCAGCCATGAAATTAAAAGACGCTTACTCCTTGGAAGAAAAGTTATGACCAACCAAGACATTATATTCAAAAGCAGAGACATTACTTTGCCGACTAAGGTCCATCTAGTCAAGGCTATGGTTTTTCCTGTGGTCATGTATGGATGTGAGAGTTGGACTATGAAGAAGGCTGAGCACTGAAGAATTGATGCTTTTAAGCTGTGGTGTTGGAGAAGACTCTTGAGAGTCCATTGGACTGCAAGGAGATCCAACTAGTCCGTTCTAAAGGAGAATAGCCCTGGGATTTCTTTGGAAGGAATGATGCTAAAGCTGAAACTCCAGTACTTTGGCCACCTCATGTGAAGTTGACTCATTGGTGAAGACTCTGATGCTGCGAGGGATTGGGGGCATGAGGAGAAGGGGACGACAGAGGATGAGATAGCTGGATGGTATCATTGACTAGATGAACGTGAGTCTGAGTGAACTCCGGGAGTTGGTGATGGACAGGGAAGCCTGGCGTGCTGCAATTCATGAGGTCGCAAAGAATCGGACACGAGTGAGCGACTAAACTGAACTCAACTGAACTATTGGAGGAAAGCTGTGTTAAAATACTTGAAAAAGAATATAAGAAGTTTAATATTTTCTTCACTTAGAATTATTATAACTGTAGATGAACTGCATAGAAAATCATGCTTGCCACCTCTGACTTCTTTCTTCAAAGGACAAGGAACAAAACAAAAGATTATTTATGCCATTAGAAACCATCAGTCCCCCATTTCCCTATCTCCTATTTTTAAATTAATCAATAAAGTAGGCATCTGCCAATGTTTGTGTGGGAGAATTTAAAGTGAGATTTCTAAATATTCTAGGAAATGGTTTGCAGATGAATTAATAAGATCGGTGAAATTGAACATGGAAAAAAAAAACATGCTGAGACATCAACTTAGGAATCCAAATATAAACATGTAAATGCAGACAGTAGTGTTCAGTTTAATAAATGTACAATAATTAGGTTAGAAGCAAAATATGTGAAAGCAGAGAACATCATATGCTAACCTAGCCTGACGCTCAGAGAATACTCTCAGATTCACTTGAGTATTTGCAACTGTTCATAAGTGTTTTAGATTGCTTTCATGCTTAGTTCATCAGTTTGAAAAAAGTTATGCACATATTGTAAAATTATTGTGCATATGTTACTAGCTCTTCTTCTACTGTTTATATCACCACTAATTAACATTTTTAATTAAGACAAAAAACACTGTTAGCATAATACATAAAAAATTGGAGCAGGTGTTTAGGGTAATAATTTGTATAAATAGCTATTGCCCTGCACTAGCAACTAAATTATAATCATTAACTAGCTTTTTAGTGGATCAAAGTGAAATTCTTCCTTTTATCAAGAAGAAAATAGAAAGGAAAAATATACCACAAAAATAAATGCAGACACTACAAAATTCTACTCTTCTCATTATAACCCTAGTGTACACTATGTTTAAAACTTAGCTTTCTTGAAGTCCATCTTGTCCTCTTTCTCTCCACCACCTCTGGCCTTGTACTCTTCAAGCCATTCTTAAAACCACTGTTCTAAACAGAAATGTCCTTACTGATGTTCTCTGCTCTCCAACTTTTTTCTCCCTTTGCAAGTGTGAGTTGCAACCCTATGGATTGTAGCCCACCAGGCTCCTCTGTCCATGGGATTCTCTAGGAAAGAATATTGGAGTGGGTTGCCATGTCCTCCTCCAAGGGATCTTCCAGACCCAAATCAAACCCTCCTCTCTTATGTCTTCTGCATTGGCGGGTAGGTTCTTTATCACTAGTGTCAGAAGCAGGGTGGGTTTTATAGAACTTTGTAATATGTTTCATTAAAACAGGTACTCACCAAATTAAAATTAGTTAATATATATGTCCATTTTTTCTCATAAAAGAGCAAAGATTACAGGACTTATATCACCAACACATTGCTAAATTAAGTTGATTTGATTCATTGAAGTAAATTAAATTAGCTATTTAAACAGAATTACAGTCCATGTGTCACATGTGATATACCAAATTATTTGGTTTTATTTTTTTATTATTATTATTTTTTACATATTTCAATGATATTCTCCCAAATCATCCCACCGTCTCCCTCCCCCTCTTCCTCAGAGTCCAAAAGTCCGCTCTACGCATCTGTGTCTCTTTTGCTGTCTTGCATGCAGGGTCCTCATTACCATCTTTCTAAATTCCATATATATGTGTTAGTATACTGTATTGGTGTTTTTCTTTCTGGCTTACTTCACTCTATATAATCAGTTTTTTGGTTTTAAACTTACCTAAAACTCAAAAGCTTTCTTTCTTATTCCTCTTGAAAAGGCTTTTCTTCTGCCTGTGTTCAGAATCTATATTAATGACACCATTGGCCTCCTAGATGCCCAGGAAGAGACTGCAGATCTATCTATAAGTTTTTTTTTTTTTTTTCCTCTCTCATCTCTGATAGTCAGTGCTCACAATCCACCATGACTACTAAAATTATGTGAACATGTAAAATGCTCAGGGCTGAGAATGTAATAAAGTATAAAATGCTGTACTCTAGCCACTCTCTTTTGAAATGTCTCTGTTATCACCACTTCTATCACTTCAGTCCTTTGCCCTGCTCATATTCTTATAATTTGCCTACATTATTTTAATAGCTGTGATTTGAGATTCTAGCTCTGTCTTTAAACCTTCACACTGTGGCCAAATTATTTTTTTCTAAGTTTTTCCTTATAAAAATTATTATACTTTACATACTTTGTCACTTAGTCATGTCCGATTCTTTGTGACCCCATGGAATGTAGCTTGCCAGACTCCTCTGACCATGGAGAATCTCCAGGCAAGAATATTGGAGTGAGTTGCCATGCCCTCCTCCAGGGGATTTTCCCAACCCAAGGATTGAACCCAGGTCTCCCTCATTTCAGCCTGATTATTTACTCTCTGAGTCACCAAGGAAGCCCTTAAGATGGTTAATTTATCCTTTTTTTCTATAGCTAAGTAGTAGCTATAGTTGTGAATGTAGCTTGCCAGACTCCTCTGACCATGGAGAATATCCAGGCAAGAATATTGGAGTGAGTTGCCATGCCCTCCTCCAGGGGATTTTCCCAACCCAAGGATTGAACCCAGGTCTCCCTCATTTCAGCCTGATTATTTACTCTCTGAGTCACCAAGGAAGCCCTTAAGATGGTTAATTTATCCTTTTTTTCTATAGCTAAGTAGTAGCTATAGTTGAGAGAAGGTAATGGCAACCCACTCCAGTACTCTTGCCTGGAAAATCCCATGGATGGAGGAGCCTGGTAGGCTGCAATCCATGGAGTCTCTAAGAGTCTGACACGACTGAGCGACTTTACTTTCACTTTTCACTTTCATGCATTGGAGAAGAAAATGGCAACCCACTCCAGTGTTCCTGCCTGGAGAGTTCCACGGACGAGGGAGCCTTGTGGGCTGCCATCTATGGGGTCACACAGTGTCAGACACGACTGAAGTGACTTAGCAGCAGCAGCAGTTATAGTTGTCGTTTCTATGTAGCAATTTAAATATATCACATATTCAATTTTTCACTATTTAATTTTTAAATATTCTAAACAGCTTTAATCTGACCCTAGCTTATTACTCTAGGTTTATTTCTCATTACATTATTCTCTGGTATACACAGAACTCTGCATCATCACCATGACACTGTATTATGTATAATTACCCATGGAAGTTTGGTCAGATACTCAGACTGAATTAAAGAATAATAATCACCATATTAGTCAGGGTTCTCCAGAAAAAGAGAAACAATATGCTATATGTATGTAGTTATAGTAGATATAAATAGGTAGAGATATAGTAAATATAAATAGGAGGAGACATTGCAGGAATTGGCTCATGTGGTTATAAAGACTAGAAACTTGCATTGTCTGCTGTATGTAATATGCAAGCTCTAGAAAAATGGTGGTGTAATTCAATCATGTCCTCTAAAGGCTGAAGGGCCAGAGGAACAAATGGTGTCCCAGTTCAAGACCAAATGGGACTGAGAGACTGATTTAAGTCTCAGATTCTGAAGACAGAAGTTGCAACATCTAAGGGCAGGAAAAGATGGATTCCCAACTCAAGAAGATAGAGATTTGCTATTCCTCTGCCATTTTTTTTCTATTTGAACCCTCAAAGATTGGATGATGCTCATTCATGTTGGTGAGGGTGGACCTTTTTTACTGTCTACTGATTCAAATGCCAGTCTCTTACAGAACCATCCTCACAGACACATCCACATATAACATTTTACCAGTTGTCTGGTGATCCCTTAGCCTTGGAAAATTAACAGGAAAAAACAAGGAAAATTAACTGAGTCCTTTAGTCAACTCCATACAATACACATCTCTTTAGACCATACTTAGAGCCTAGCCAACTTAACACTCAAAATTAACCATCACAATCACTAAGACATAAACCATTTCCTATTCATCATATAACTTCCTAACTGCTTTAGGTTCAGTACTTGTGAGGCCGATATTAAAATTGTACCAAATTATAGGTGAATTTGTACTGAAGTACAAAGAATTTGCTCAAGCTTTTTCAACAGTTAAATAGCAATATCAGGGCTCAGATTCAAAATCAGTTCAGTTCAGTTGCTCAGCTGTGTCTGACTCTGTGCAACCCCATGGACTGCAATATGCAAGGTCTCCCTGTCCATCATCAACTCCCAGAGCCTACTCAAACTCATGTCCATTGAGTCGGTGATGCCATCCAACTATCTCATCCTCTGTCATCCCCATCTTCTCCAGCCTTCAATCTTTCCCAGCATCCGGGTCTTTTCAAATGAGTCAGCTCTTCACATAAGATGGCATTAAAGTTTCAACTTCAACATCAGTCCTTCCAATGATTAGTCAAGACTGATTTCCTTTAGAATGGACTTGTTGGATCTCCTTGCAGATCAAGGGACTCTCAAGAGTCTTCTCCAGCACCACAGTTCAAAAACATCTGTTCTTCGGAGCTCAGCTTTCTTTATAATCCAACTCTCATATCCACACATGACCACTGAAAAACCTTAGTCTTGACTAGATGGACCCTTGTTGGTAAAGTAATGTCTCTGCTTTTTAATATGCTGTCTAAGTTGGCCATAGCTTTTCTTCCAAGAATTAACTGTCTTTTAATTTCATGGCTATAGTCACCATCTGCAGTGATTTTTAGTTCAGCTCAGTCGCTCAGTCGTGTCCGACTCTTTGCGACCCCATGAATCACAAAACGCCAGGCCTCCCTGTTCATCACCATCTCTCGATTTCAAAAGCATCAATTCTTTGGTGCTCAGCCTTCTTTGTGGTCCAACTCTCACATCCATACATGACCACAGGAAAAACCTCTGAAACCATATTACTTTTTAACTTTGACTTCAAGCATAGTGTCCCACAGGATGGGTGTGATCATTTGGTGTACTGCTGTCTGGAAAAAAGGCGTGTCCTCAGACCCCAAACCAGAGCCCAGATGTGGGACTGTAGGTTGGAATGAGAGGGATTCAGCATCCCTTGATGTTCACGAACTCAAGCCATCCCAAGGGATCTACCATGGTTGACATCAAAGTGGTGTTTTCACACGGGCCAAACATCAGGCTTGGGGACAAGCTATGTTTGGATCAACAGCCTGTGTTGTTTCCCTGCTTGTATGTCTCTTATGAGCTCTGTGTGTTTTTCTCTTGTCATAAAGAAAAGTCTCTTTTGACAGCAGTAGTTTCTTTCAGCTGAAGAAAAGAATGAAGGACAAGCATTTTGTTCTCTGGTGCCAGGAAATGAAGCCCAGGATGGCCAGCATGGTGGTAGCCATGCTTCATGCAGCTTCCCCTTCTGGAGGGTCTTGCTTCAGGCTTCAGCCACCCTGAGGGTTCTGAATAGTGTTTCAAGTAGGAAGGCAGTACTGATAGGAGCCTGTCAGGGTATGCAATGAGGGTGCTGACTCATTTAACTGTGATTTCTTTTCATGTATTTCTTGTTGATTTCTCTTGGGGAAACCGCTTCCATGGAGAAGTAAGAACTAAGTCATGCTTTTTTCGTCTCCAACTTTTAATTTCAAAACCTTTCAGAAAACATGAAAAGATATTAGAATAACCACGTAGACTCAACAGTTCTTAACATTTGGCCAATATTTGCTTCGTCAGTTGATACTTTTTTTTTCTGAACTATTTAAAAGTAAATTGCAGACATGGTATCTCATTCTGAAAATACTTCATAATTCATTTTTCAAAAATGAGGACAATTTCCTACACAACCTCAATGCTACTATTAGCCTAAGAAAATTAACATTAATTTCTGATTTCATCAAATATCAAATTTATATTTAAATCTCTACTGCCCCTAAAATGTCTTTTTTTGGGCTTCCCTGGTGGCTCAGACGGAGAAGGCAATGGCAGCCCACTCCAGTACTCTTGCCTGGAAAATCCCATGG
>SJYX01018372.1:102549-118813 GCA_006410675.1 Oreotragus oreotragus
AAAAAAAAAATTCTCTGAAAATTCTCAGTATCATAGGGAAATAAAAGAAGACCTCCTTCCATCTCCACTCACCTAATGAGGCAGAAACTTTTCAGACAATTTGAGAAAATGCCTTGTTTATTTGTTTTTATATTTAAAAGCTATCATCAGATGGATATCTGCTACACAGTTTATTTTCCTTCAAATAGTAAACCTGTTATGGCCAGCTTTATCTTTTGCTATCTGACTGACACTTTCCAGTACTAATAATATGTGATGAATAAGAAGTTGGAGTGGAAAACCCTTTGTAAACCCCCTCTGAAGTACATTTGTCAGTTTCATGTTTTTAACTTCTGACTGCTACTGTTGGGAATTTTCTAATTCATTCTCATTTGAGAGTCCTCATTTTATCTACTTTTCAGAGTGCAGTATTATCTGATGTTATTTCAGATGTTATTTCACGCTGAGATGAAACACTGACTGTATCAGTGGGGATAACTGCTGAGAAGAAAGAACAAAAGAATTGCACATATCTAACAGTCCAGAATTTTCAGTGGGGTTGTGCTGAGTTAGAGGATTTAGTTATATCCCAAAAGGATTGTTTCATAATATATAGGTTCCTATAAACTTTGAGACTTGAAAAGGATGTAAGAACTCAACCACAAGTTTCACATTCAGGTGAAATTTTCAAAGAGATCTTATTTTTGTCACTTTCTTTTTTTTCCCATAAGAAAACAGTTTTGCATATGCAACAAAATTGTCCTTGGAAACTTTTGATCTAAAGGATAAATCTTGAGGGTTTAATGCTTGAAAATAGGCAGAAAACTACCTTTATTGATCTGATTACTTTGCAAAAGTGCTCATAAAAGTGCAGTTGGGAATAAACATTTCAAAAAACTGTGACACAATAAAAATGATTGTTAAGACTATGCAATCCACAGTTTAAAAAAATTAACTATGAGTTTGCTTTTTCTCTTGTGTTATAGTTATAATCCCATGCTTAGCATACATTGCAAAAGAAGTTTAATTTTCGTGACCTCAATAGAAGAATATTAGAGTTTAAAATATCTGAAGATATCTGTAAAGTCACTATAGAAATTATGCAATGAAACCTGTATCAAATTTTAGCTTTATCCCTATTTGAGACTATACACAATGATTTTCAAAATGCTTCATCATCATTACAGTTTGAAGGTAAATAAGATGATACTTATAAAACTCTTCACATCAATCTTGAAACATACTTTAACATGTTTAATGGTGTAAAATAGAAATCAGGGTGGTAGTAGTGAAGTAGCAATAATAATAATTTTGGAAAATTTCTTTTTTAAAAGCTAGTTTAAAAGATACTAATAACATTTGACATCAGCAATTATCAGAGTCACTAATGAGAACATTAGATTTGTCATTTCTATTCTGTAATTCATGTTTGTATGCAAATTGTGTTTTTATAATTATAGCCATTTGCTTATTAAAACAAAGCTATTTTATGTGTTAGGTTAATGTTTAATTGACATACATAGAATTATAAACAAATGAAAAACTGTCACAGTGTGCTTCATCTTAATTATATTCATATTTTTAAGGATTTTCTCTTTTTCCTCTCTCATAGAAAAAATGAAATATTTCATAACAACCTTCATAATAGGAAACAACATATGGTTCATTACTCAATCCATTAGAGAAAACTGAAAAGAACAGGTTGTTCTTTTGTGATGCAGTGATATTTACTTCACCTTCCATTACAAAATTCTGACTTCAGAGTTTCAAGTCTGATACCAGATCTTTGATCATGGTTACCAATTTGTCAGTTACCAATTTGTTAACCCTCGGTGGAGATTCCCTGGTGGCTCAGACAGTAAGGGATCCCTCTGCAATGCAAGAGACACAAGTTCAATCCCTGGGTCAGGAATATCCCTTGGAGAAAGGCATGACAACCCACTCTAATATTCTTGCTTGGAGAATCCCATGGACAGAGAAACCTGATGGGCTACAAACCATAGGGTTACAAAGAGTTGGACACAACTAAACAACTAACACTTTAATCCTCAGTAATGCATCTATTGCATTTCTAGGTTTCTTCATGTACATAAGAAAGGTAGCACTTCTACCTGTCAAAATAGAGTTATTCATTAGTAGACATATTTGTATTTTATTATATGGTAAGTGACAAAATAAAAAATAAAGAAGATAGTATAGTCCGATGTTACTTTTAAACTTAACATATGCATCTATCTTGGAAGACTGTAACATACCAAACACTATGCTGTGGTGTGTATGCCTTAGAAGCCTTCATTTATGAAGCAAGTGATTGGGTGGGGAAAATGCAGAAAGAAATTAAATATTTGATTAAAATCAATATAAAATCAGTGCTCAAGCACTTACATGAAGAGGTGAAACATTGCAGGTCATAACTAAATATAAGTCATAATGTAAACGTGAACTATAGGCACAAATAGAATAGTATTAGGATCACTTAATGTGATGAAAAGGACTTCTCTGGTGGCTCAGGGGTGAAAAATCTGCCTGCAGTGTAAGCGATGTGGGTTTGACCTTTGGGTCAGGAAGATCCCTTGGAGAAGGAAATGGCAGCTCATTCCAGTATTCTTTTCCTGGGGCATCCCATGGATAGAGGAGCCTGGTGGGCTACAGTCTAAGGGATCCAAAAGAGTTGGACATGACATAGCAGCTAAACAGCTGTGACAATAATATAAGTGAATAGAAAGTCAACTGGCAAACCATTCAGTATTAACCTGCTAAAAGTCGGACACGACTGAGCGACTTCACTTTCACTTTTCACTTTCATGCATTGGAGAAGGAAATGGCAACCTACTCCAGTATTCCTGCCTGGAGAATCCCAGGGACAGAGAAGCCTGGTGGGCTTCTGTCTATGGGGTCGCACAGAGTCGGACACAACTGATGTGACTTAGCAGCAGCAGCAGCAGCAGCAGCAGCAGCAGCAGGAGCAGCATATCTTATATTAGCTTTCACTCTTGGTCTTGATTTTCTATGGATTTGAACAAATGTATGATGGCATGTATCCATTATTATAATATACAGAATAAATTAAAATGCCCTAAAAATCCTCAGTGTTTTGCCTCATTGTCCTTTCTGTTTACATAATCCCAGAAACTACAGATTTTGCCGTTTCAAGAATGCCAGTTGTATAGTTAGAATGAAGCAGCATGTAGTCTTTTACTTTGCTTCATTCACTTAGTAATAGACATCAGAATTTCCTCCATATCTTATTATGATTTGACAGCTCATTTAATTTTGGTACTGAATAATATTTAGAACTAACACCCAAAAAAGAGGTTTTTCATTACAGGGGACAGAAATGCAAAAGTAGGAAGTCAAGGAACACCTGGATGCTACTGCTAAGTTGCTTCAGTCGTGTCCGACTCTGTGTGACCCCATAGACGGCAGCCCAACAGGCTCCCCTGTCCCTGGGACTCTCAAGGCGAGAACACTGGAGTGGGTTGCCATTTCCTTCTCCAATGCATGAGAGTGAAAAGTGAAAGTGAAGTCGCTCAGTCATGTCTGACTCTTAGCGACCCCATGGACTGTAGCCCAACAGGCTCCTCCATCCATGGGATTTTCCAGACAAGAGTACTGGAGTGGGGTGCCATTGCCTTCTCTGAGAAACACCTGGAGGAACAGGCAAATTTGAACTGGGAATACGGAATGAAGCAGGGCAAAGAGTAATAGAGTTTTGCCAAAAGAATGCACTGGTCATAGGAAAAACCCTCTTCCAACAACACAAGAGAGGATTCTACACATGAACATCACCAGATGGTCAACACCAAAATCAGATTGATTATATATTTTGCAGCCAAAGATGGAGAAGCTCTATATAGTCAGCAAAAATAAGACCGGGAGCTGACTGTGGCTCAGATCATGAACTCCTTATTGTCAAATTCAGACTTAAATGTAAGAAAATAAGGAAAACCATAGACCATTCAGGTATGACCTAAATCAAATCCCTTATAATTATAAAATAGAAATGAGAAATAGATTTAAGGGCCTAGATCTGATAGATAGAGCACCTGATGAACCATGGACTGAGGTTCCTGACATTGTACAGGAGACAGGGATCAAGACCATCCTCATGGAAAAGAAATGCAAAAAAGCAAAATGCCTGTCTGGGGAGGCTTTACAAATAGCTGTGAAAAGAAAAGAAGCGAAAAGCAAACGAGAAAAGGAAAGATATAAGCATCTGAATGCAGAGTTCCAAAGAATAGCAAGAAGAGATAAGGAAGCTTTCTTCAGCGATCAATGCAAAGAAATACAGGAAAACAATAGAATAGGAAAGACTAGAGATCTCTTCAAGAAAATTAGAGATACCAAGGGAACATTTCGTGCAAAGAAGGGCTCAATAAAGGACAGAAATGGTCTGGACCTAACAGAAGCAGAAGATATTAAGAAGAGGTGGCAAGAATACACAGAAGAACTGTACAAAAAAGATCTTCACAACCAAGATAATCACGATTGTGTGATCACTCACCTAGAACTAGACATCCTGGATTGTGAAGTCAAATGGGCCTTAGAAAGCATCACTACGGACAAAGCCAGTGGAGATGATGGAATTCCAGTTGAGCTATTTCAAATATTGAAAGATGATGCCGTGAAAGTGCTGCACTCAATATGCCAGCAAATTAGGAAACCTCAGCAGTGGCCACAGAACTGGAAAAGGTCAGTTTTCATTCCAATCCCAAAGAAAGGCAATGTCAAAAAATGCTCAACCTACCGCACAATTGCACTCATCTCACACATCAGTAAAGTAATGCTCAAAATTCTCCAAGCCGGGCTTCAGCATTATGTGAACCGTGAAATTCCAGATGTTCAAGCTGGTTTTAGAAAAGGCAGAGGACCCAGAGATCAAATTGTCAACATCTGCTGGATCATGGAAAAAGCAAGAGAGTTCCAGAAAAACATCTATTTCTGCTTTATTGAATACGCCAATACCTTTGACTGTGTGGATCACAATCACCTATGGAAAATTCTGAAAGAGATGAGAATACCAGACCACCTGATCTGCCTCTTGAGAAACCTATATGCAGGTCAGGAAGCAACAGTTAGAACAAGATATGGAACAAATTTGTCCAAATAGGAAAAGGAGTATGTCAAGGCTGTTTATGGTCACTGTGTTTGTTTAACTCATATGCAGAGTCCATCATGAGAAATGTTGGGCTGGAAGAAGCACAAGCTGGAATCCAGATTGCCAGGAGAAATATCAATAACCTCAGATATGCAGATGACACTACCCTTATGGCAGAAAGTGAAGAGGAACTCAAAAGACTCTTGATGAAAGTGAAAGTGGAGAGTGAAAAAGTTGGCTTAAAGCTCAACATCCAGAAAACTAAGATCATGGCATCTGGTCCCATCACTTCATGGGAAATAGATGGGGAAATAGTGGAAACAGTATCAGACTTTATTTTTGGGGGCTCCAAAATCACTGCAGATGGTGATCAACCATGGAATTAAGATGCTTACTCCTTGGAAGGAAATTATGACCAATCCAGGTAGCATATTCAAAGGCAGAGACATTTTTTTGCCAACAAAGGTTCGTCTAGTCAAGGCTATGGTTTTTCCAGTAGTCATGTATGGATGTGAGTGTTGGACTATGAAGAAAGCTGAGTGCCGAAGAATTGAAGCTTTTGAACTGTGGTGTTGGAGAAGACTCTTGAGAGGCCCTTGGACTGCAAGGAGATCTAACCAGTCCATTCTAAAGGAAATCAGTCCTTGATGTTCTTTGGAAGCTGTGATGCTAAAGCTGAAACTCCAGTACTTTGGCCACCTGATGTGAAGAGTTGACTCATTGGAACAGACTCTGATGCTGGGAGGGATTGGGGGCAGGAGAAGAAGGGGATGACAGAGGATGAGATGGCTGGATGGCATCACCGGCTCGATGCACATGAGTTTGAGTGAACTCTGGGAGTTGGTGATGGACAGGGAGGCCTGGCGTGCTGCAGTTCATGGGGTTGCAAAGAGTCTGACATGATTGAGCGACTGAACTGAATATTTTTTTATCTTCATGTTTGTTTGGCTTTTCTCTTAGTGCAGGACATGTGGGTTGCTTCCAAACTTTGGAAATTATAAATAAAACTACAGCAAACATGTGTGCAAGTTTTAGTGTAGACAAAGTTTTCAACTCCTTTGTGTAAATATCAAGAAGCACATTTATTGAATTTATGGTAAAATTTATTTACATTTTTAAGGAGAAGGAAATGGCAACCCACTCCAGTATTTTTTGCCTGGGAAATCCTGTGGATGGAGGAGCCTGTTGGGCTGCTGTCCACAGGATCTCACAGAGTTGGACACAACTGAAGCAACTTAGCATGCATGCATGAATTAGAGAAAGTAATTGCAACCCACTCCAGTATTCTTGCCTGGAGAATCCCAGGGGTGGAGGAGCCTGATGGGCTGCCGTCTATGGGGTCACACAGACTCAGACACAACTGAAGCAACTTAGCAGCAGCAGCAGTTGCAACCCAACTGTCTTCCAATGTGGCTCTATCATTTTGCTTTTTCACAAGCAATGCATGAATGAGAGTTCTTGCTACTTAAATCCTCACCATAGTTGGGTGTTTTCAATCTCATTCTTTCTAATAAATGTGTAATGATATCACCCTAGTGTTTTAATTTGAAGCTCCCTAATTGCATATGATGCTAAGCACCACTTCATATGCTATCTGGTCTGTCTTCTTTGATGAAATGTCTGTTCATGTCTTTTGCCCATTTTTAATTAGGTCATCTGTTTTCTTATTGTTTAGTTTGAAGTGCCCTTTGACTCAGATGGTAAAGAATCTGCCTGTAATGCAGGAGACCTGGGTTTGATCCTTGGGTAGGGAAGATTCTCTAGAGAAGGAATTGGCTATCCACTCCAGGATTCTTGTCTGGAGAATTTCATGGACAGAGGAACCTGGCAGTTTATACTCCATGGGGTCTCAAAGAGTTGGACAAGTGAGTGACACTTTCACTTTTGTATATTTTGGATAATAGCTGTTTATCAGATATTCTTTTGCAAATATTATTTCCCAACCTGTGGCTTAGTTTCTAATTCTCCTGGCATTGTATTTCACAGAGCAGGTTTTTAATTTTAATGAAGTCCAGCTTAACATTTTTTTTTCTGTCATGGTTCATGCCTTTGGTGTTATATTTAAATAGTCATAGCCATATCCAAGGATTTTTAGATTTTCTCCTATATTATATTCTAGGATATTTACAGTTTTGCATTTTATAATATTAGATCTATGATCTATTTTGAGTTAGTTGTTATGAAAAATGTAAGATCTGTGCTTAGATTGTTTTTTAAAGTGGATTGCAGTTGTTCTAGCATCATTCATTGAAAAGACTATCTTTGTTCCATTTACCTCACTTAACTGCCATTTCTCCCTTCTCAAAGATCACCTGACTACGTATGTGTATCTATTTTTCATCTATTTATTCACTTCTTTTGATCTACTTGTCTTGAGGTCATGTAGTATCAGTCCTCAAACTTGGTACTTCTTGTTCAACATTATGTTGACAATTGTGGTCTTTTGCCAAATCAATCTGCTTTTACACATTTTGAAAGTAATTATTTTTTAATATTGTGTATCCCAACCTCATATAGTCCATATTAAACATTTTTGAAAACTGTATTTAGCCCACAGATTGTGAATGTGTAAAGCCTGCCCCAATATATCGATATAATGTCTTGAAAAATGTCTAAATAATTTACTACTACGGTTGGACAAGAAGAAAATTTGAATTATCTTCAAATTAACCTCCAATTAAAATAAATAAATTTATATTTAAAAAAAGAAATAGCACTGAGAAACCTGTAAAAAACTATTTATTATAATAATAAATGGATCAATGTAATCTGCACCAAAAGCTCAGCAAGTCTTTTTGTGGATATCAATAAACTCATTCTAAACTTTAAAAAAGAAAAAAAAAACAACCCTGCTATTTAGAAGGACTAGAACAGAACTGATCATTTAAGAGTTGTCCTAGTGGACAAGACGTCATGATAAGAGTCTATGTTTACTGAAAAAAAGCAGAGACTGTGCTTGCTGCTGCTACTGCTGCTGCTAAGTCGCTTCAGTCATGTCCAACTCTGTGCAACCCCATAGATGAAAGTCCACCAGGATTCCCCCGTCCCTGGGATTCTCCAGGCAAGAACACTGGAGTGGGTTGCCATTTCCTTCTCCAATGCATGAAAGTGAAAAGTGAAACTGAAGTCACTCAGTCGTGTCTGACTCTTCACGCCCCTATAAACTGCAGCCCACCAGGCTCCTCCATCCATGGGATTCTGCAGGCACGAGTACTGGAGTGGGGTGCCATTGCCTTCTCCTAGGGTTATTGTAACCAGCCACAACAACTACATACAAAGGAAGCAGATACCAAGAGGGACTCTCGGTTGCTTAGAATAGAAATAACTGCTGGAACCATATGGCAGTATAATTGAAAGATGGAAATTTGACAGAAAATTTTTCTCTATATTTTAATGTGAACTTCTCATGTCATTTTCTGGATGTCAAGTCAATAAATCAATAATTCCTTGACTTGACCATATCTCTACTTGATTCAGACTCTTTTAAAGAACTTTATATCCTGCAATGCAGACAAATTTCTCTTACCCAACAGCAAAAACAAAAAAAAAAAAAAAAAAAAAGTCAAGCTTTATTTCCTTAAAAAATCTTTTGCTAAACCCCAACATCATACCAAGATTTTGTATCATAGATTCTCATGGTCCCTTATACTTCCACTCCATACATTTATTATTGTTTATATGCCCCTATCAGAGTATAAACTTCCATAGAGGCCAGAGTCACAATATATTTATTTTACCTAACACAATCTTTGCATATAGTCATGATAGTTTTTATTGAGTTAATGAATGACTATAAATGAATATATTTTTGGTCTTTGTGGATGTATTCTTTCTTGAAAACATAGCAAGAAAACATTATTCTATTTAAATACTTGGTGGAATTAAAAGGGAAAAAGAAATCCTGGAAATGAACTCAAGAAATTGGCATGCTGTAATTCATGGGGTCGCAAAGAGTCGGACATGACTGAATGACTGAACTGAACTGATAACATAAACAAAAGAATTCTTTCAATTTCTAATCATCATAGCATAACTTGAAATGGTTACCAAATACCAATAAATCAATTAGAAACTAACACTATACTGTTCACCTTGTTGTGGAGTTGAACATTGTTCCCTTTTTTATGCATCTATGTCTATGTTAACACTAATTCAATAAATACTTAATGGAAGTTTTATCTTATGAAATTAATGGTTCACTTTAAGTGGGCAAGTCCACAATCATGATATGATTTTCCTTACATTTTAAAAAAGCCCTAGATTATTATGCCAGAATTTTATTTTCTTGAGATTTCTAATAATAAAACAGAATTTTCAGTTTAACAGCTGTGATGGCTCTTTGGTTTCCACAGAAGAGGTTTTTTTTTTTGCCCAATAATGCAAGGACTGAGAATCCATCCATATTCAAATATTCCCCTTTCATGATGGCTCAATTATTATTGTTGGTACTAATCATCTCAGTACTTGGCAAGACTCATTCATACTGCAGGAAAGCAAACTTTCCCAGAAATCAAAACACCAAATGTTCTGAACAAAATAATTGGAGGATAAGAGGCCCCTTAGAATCTGAAATTTTCACTTGACAGAACCTTGACAAATGTGAGTGGGTGTTTAATCAAAATGATATTTGTCATAGAGCATAGCTCACAATTTTCAGCACAGCAAAGGAAATATTTGGTTCCTATGGTGCAATTGGAGCTTAAATCCAGGCAGACCATTCCAAGTCTGTGATCCACATTTCTTTTTAATTCAGAAGTCAATAGCTTGAAGATTCAGTTTCTGGTATTTGCACAGATATGAAGGCAATGGCTTACTTTCCTACCAAAGGCATTGGTTTTAGAATTGGTGCATGGCTACACTCAACAGGTTTCAAGAGCTGAGGCAGAGTGCCTGAATTAAAAAAGGATGCCGTGTTCCTTTCTGCATATTTGTAAAATGGAAATGATATCATCAGAGATGTAATGTTTATGTTATACACATTCACTTTCTGGAAATGATTTTAAAAGAGAGGATGTGAATGTTCAATTTACATTTTTCTGACAAAAAAATTACTGAAACTTACGATTTTAGGCCAACTCACACATTGGAAGATGCCGCTTATTTAGTGTGTTAGAATAACCTCAGAGATTGTTTAAAGCTACTAACATATTCTAATAGAATCTACCCAGCTATTAGAATAACACGTTTTTATTTAACTTGTTTTTCTCCTCATAAATGTTTATAAATTAGAAAGATTAGAAGAAGCTTTAAAAGGAGTATAAAATCAAGAAAACGCTATTCTTGAAAAATAACTGTGTGTACATGTGTGTCTGTTTAGTCGCTGAGTCGGGTCCAACTCTTTGCAGCTTCATGGACTGTAGGCCATCAGGTACCTCTGTCCGTGGAATTCTCCAGGCAAGAATATTAGAGTGTGTTTCCATTCCCTTCACCAGGGACCCAAGATCAAACCCAAGTTTTCTGCATTGCCGGCAGATTATTTACTGAGCCACCAGAAAAGCCCATGTGTACGTATGCAATACCATATATTTAGATTACTTTTGGAAAACCAATGTAATTGTTTATAATCTATATTGCATATGATATATTTTATTACATGCATTCAGATTATTTACTTTGGGGAAAAAAAAAGAGTTTATAATTGTGGAGCCCTTACTAAGTATTGAGCTTATTAAAGATAATCTTATTTTATGACTGAACATATTTTAAAGTACACAGTGGTTACAGCAAGACAATGAAAGAGCTTGGATTCCAATCCAGATTATCTCATAAGTACATTTTTCATTCAATAATATTGTTTTCATGTAACTCTTCTTCCCATGGATGTGTTATTGCTTTTCACAGATTGGTGGATCAAACTGTATCTCAAATAGATTTGCCACAATTTTTCTGATTTTTTTTTAACCAAGCAGAAGACATGGACTGATTATCAATTCCAGGAAAGGACTTCAACTACATGAAGTATAGCAAAGATCATCACAGTAGCACCCTCCAGGATTAGAAGTCCAACTATGCCTACCCATTACATCTTGGCATCACAATATCCAAGGAAAACACAACACAGTCAAGCATTGGATGGAACAATGCCTTTACTCACAGGGAAGTGAAAGAGCAAGATCAACTCTGATACGGTTCATTGGTCCTCATGACTAGCAACACCCAAATATACACCAGTTGTCCCAGTACCCCTCCAAGCTGATGCAGGGCAGTTGGTCTATAGGCACTCCTTAGTGCTGCAAAAGAGGGACCCCTCTTCCTTCCCCATGAAGTCTTCAATGCTGAGAGTCAGAGAGCCACTGAGGCATATGAGTAAGCAGAACAAAGGTACACCCACTGACTATAAAACAAGGCACAAAGTTGCTAACCCCAGAACATGCTGTGTGGTCTCTTTATCTCTTGGTATTGATTGTTTGCACAGGTCAAATGACTGTATGCATGATTTTCCTTAGTCTTATACAGTATGAGAAAAAATATGTTTAAAATAAGTCAATTAACTTAAGTGGTTTTCATTCTGTCTGTCCTCTGACAGAAGACTATGAAGCTTATGGAAGCTTTCTGGTGGGGGAGACTGACTGTGGGAGAAACTGAGCCTTGTTCTGATGGGTGGGTCCATTCTCAGTAAATCTTTAATCCAATTTTCTGTTGTTTGGCAGGGCTGTGTTCCCACCTTGAACTGCCACACTCAGTGCCCCCCACCCTAAAGCAGGCCACTGCTGACCCATGCCTCCTCCAGGGACTCCTGGACACTCACAGGCAAGTCTGGGTCAGTCTCCTGTGGGGTCACTGGTCCTTTCTCCTGGGTCCTGGTGTGCACAAGGTTTTGTCTGTGCCCTCCAAGAGTCTGTTTCCCCAGTCCTGTGTAAGTTCTGTAATCAAATCCCACTGCCCTCCAAAGNCCTCCAGGGACTCCTGGACACTCACAGGCAAGTCTGGGTCAGTCTCCTGTGGGGTCACTGGTCCTTTCTCCTGGGTCCTGGTGTGCACAAGGTTTTGTCTGTGCCCTCCAAGAGTCTGTTTCCCCAGTCCTGTGTAAGTTCTGTAATCAAATCCCACTGCCCTCCAAAGTCAAATTCTCTGGGGTCTCAGCCCCTTTGCCAGATCCCCAAGTTAGGAAATCTGTTATGGGCCCTAGAACTTTCTTAATAGTGTGAGAATTTCTTTGATATAATTGTTCTGCAGTTTATGGGTTGTCTGCTTGGTAGGTCTATGGTGGGGTTAATGGCAATCTCCTCCTAGAGAGCTTATGCTGTGTAACCCAGGTAGCTGTACCCAGAGCCCCTGCCCCTTGCAACTGGCCAATGCTGACCCTTACCTCTACAGGAGGCACAAACAAGATCTGGCTCAGTCTCTCTGGAATCTCTTGGTCCTGGTACACACAAGGTTTTGTTTGATCCCTCTGAGTGTTCTTTTTTTCATCTTAAGGGACTGGAAGTAGGAAGTCAAAAGAAAAAAGAATGCACTGGTCATAGCAAACACCCTCTTCCAACAACACAAGAGAAGACTCTACACATGGACATTATCAGATGGTCAACACCAAAATCAGATTGATTATATTCTTTGCAGCCAAAGATGGAGAAGCTCTATATAGTCAGCAAAAACAAGACCGGGAGGTGACTGTGGCTTAGATCATGAACTTGTCATTGCCAAATTCAGACTTAAATTGAAGAAAACAGGGAAAAGCACTAGACCATTCAGGTATTACCTAAATCAAATCCCTTACAATTATATAGTGGAAGTGACAAATGGATTCAAGGAATTAGATCTGATAGATAGGGTGCCTGAAAAACTATGGACAGAGGTTTGTGACATTGCACAGGAGGCAGTGATCAAGAAAATCACCAACAAAAAGAAATGCAAAAAGGCAAAATGATTTTCTGAGGGGCCCTTACAAATAGCTGAGAAAAGAAGAGAAGCAAAAGGCAAAGGTGAAAAGGAAATATATATCCATTTCAATGCAAATTTCCAAAGAATACCAAGAAGATTAGGAAGCCTTCCTTAGTGATCAATGCAAGGAAATAGAGGAAAACAATAGAATGAGAAAGACTAGAGATCTCTTCAAGAAAATTAGACATACCAAGGGAATATTTCATGCAATGATGGGCACAATACAGGACAGAAATGGTATGGACCTAACAGAAGCAAAAGATATTAAGGAGAGGTGGCAAAAATCCACAGAAGATCTGTTCAAAAAAGATCTTCATGACCCAGATAACCACAATGGTGTGATCACTCACCTAGAGCCAGATATCCTGGAATGTGAAGTCAAATGGGCCTTAAGAAGCATCACTACGAACAAAGCTAGGAGGTGATGGAATTACAGTTGAGCTATTCCAAATCCTAAAAGATGATTTGAAAGTGCTGCACTCAATATGCCAGCAAATTTGGAAAACTCATCAGTGGCCACAGGACTAGAAAACATCAGTTTTCATTCCAATCCCAAAGAAAGGCAATATCAAAGAATGTTCAAACAATCCTTTGAGCACAATTGCACTCATCTCACATATTAGCAAAGTAATGCTCAAAATTCATGAAGGGATGCTTCAATAGTAAGTCAACTGTGAATTTCCTGATGTTCAAGCTGGATTTAGGAAAGGTAGAGGAACCAGAGATCAAATTGCTAACATCTGTTGGATCATCAAAAAAGCAAGGGAATTCCAGGAAAACATCTACTTCTGCTTTATTGATTACGTCAAAGCTTTTGACTCTTTAGATCACAACAAACTGTGGAAAATTCTACAAGAAATGGGAATACTAGACCACCTGATCTGCCTCTTGAGAAGTCTGTATGCAGGTCAAGAAGCAACAGTTAGGACCAGACATGGAACAACAGACTGGTTCCAAATCTGGAAAGGAATACATCAAGACTGTATATTGTCACCCTGCTTATTTAACTTATATGCAGAGTACATCATGTGAAATGCCAGGCTTGATGAAGCACAAGCTGTGATCAAGATTGCCAGGAGAAATATCAATAACCTCATATACACAGATGATACCACCCTTATGGAAAAAAGAGAAGAACTAAAGAGCCTCTTGAAAGTGAAAGATGAAAGTGAAAAAGTTGGCTTAAAACTCAACATTCAGAAAACTAAGATCATGGCATCCGGTCCCATCACTTCAGGTCAAATAGATGGGGAAACCATGGAAACTGTGACAGACTTTACTTTCTAGGGTTCCAACATTTCTGCAGATGGTGACTGCAGCCATGAAATAAAAGGCACTTGCTCCTTCGAAGAAAAGTATGACCAACTTAGGCAGCATATTAAAAAGAAGGATAGTACTTTGCCAACAAAAGTCCATCTAGTCAAATCTATGGTTTTTCCAGTAGTCATGTGAGAGCTGGAGTATAAAGGAAGCTGACTGCTGAAGAATTGATGCTTTTGAACTATGGTTACTCCTTGGAAAGAAAGTTATGACCAAGCTAGACTCTTGAGGGTCTCTTGAACTGCAAGGAGATCCAACCAGTTAATCCTAAAGGAAATCAGTCTTGAATATTCATTGGAAGGCCTGATGCTGAAGCTGAAACTTCAATACTTTGGCCACATGATGTGAAGAACTGACTCATTGGAAAAGATCCTGATTTTGAGAAAGACTGAAGGCAGGAGGAGAACAGGATGACAGAGGTTTGAGATGGTTACATGGAATCATCAACCAGATGGACATGAGTTTGAGCAGCTCTGGGCATTGGTGATGGACAAGGAAGCATGGTGTGCTGCAGTCCATGGGGTCACAAAGAGTCAGATATGAGTGAGTGACTGAAGTGTACTGAACCTAAGTGGATAGTGATTTGTTTTCATTATGTATGAACAGGCTGCAGATGGACTATTTAGACTGACCAGCCTAATATCTGATCTACACTATTAGGAATTCCTGTCATATTTAATTAGGACTCTCACCTTAAAAATGGGGAAAAAAAAAAAAAAGACAAAAGACAAAATACTAAAACCGAATTTTGGTTGCATGCAACAGACAAGTTCATGAGTTTAAGATAATCACTTTCAATAAATATCCTGTTAAATAGATTCTGTGACATTTTACAACCAATGGTGGCAAACTAATAACATATTTATATGTAAATAACAACCCAACATCAAATATACTTTATCATTTATCCATATTTCCTCTTTGGTATATTACCTTTTCTTCCATAATTGGAAGTTTATCCTCTCACCACACTGTGAGATCTTTGAAACAATGAACAAATGCCTTCTACTTGGACACATCTCATCATCTGTTTGATACACAGTGATTCTGGACCAGCAGCAGACAATAAAATTGGGTGGATTAATGAAATAGTTTCAGATGCAGATGTAAACAACTTGTCACCATTATGTATATCCTGTTTCTATACAACCCTTTTACCTTACATCCTGACAATGGGATATATTTAAAATAACATTTATTGAATTGAATGTGTTAATTTTCTACTGGTGCATAAATAATGACAACAAACAGAGCTAAAAACTACACACTATTTCACAGTTTCTGTGGGAGAGAATACTGGGCATGACTGCTGAGTGCTCTGCTCTGTATCTTACAAGGCAGCAATCAGGATGTTAACCAGGTGAGCAAGAGTATTGGGATGCTTGGTTGGGGAAGAATCTGCTTCAAAGCTCAGTCATGTTGTTGACAAAATCTATTTCTTTGGGCCTAGGGAAATGGAGATCCTGTTTTCTTGCTGGCTGTTATTTGAAGGCCACTCTCAATCTCTAGAGGCTACCCACAGCTCCTTGCCACATGGCCTTTTCACAATATGGCAGTTTATTTCTTCAAGGCCAAGAAGAGGATCTATTTTTCTTAACATTGTTTCATTTGTCACAATTTGACCATGGAAGTAAAATCCTAACACTGGTGCAATATTATAGAACCTAAAGGGAATGACATCCCATCATCTTTTCCATCTGTAGTAGATTGAAAACAAATTAGAAGTCCTTCTCACATGCAAGGCAAGAGGATTACACGTGGATGTGTATGTATAATTCATATTCTTCTGCCACAAAGGAAACATTGAAAAAATTTACTGATGAAGTTTATGACTCTTCTTAGTGGATTTTTAGTCTAATTTATTTAATTGCATTTCTATCTCTATCTATATATTTCACAGTGGACATGGGTCTATTTAACCAACAGAGTAAAAGATTATTAATAAATAAGAGTTTAACAAAGCCAAGTGTCTTTTTTTTTTTTTTT
>SJYX01018373.1:7358-18096 GCA_006410675.1 Oreotragus oreotragus
CCATTTTTAAATCTCCTCCTAAATTTTCAAGTTACATTTATCCAACTGTCTACTTAACGTCTTCTTTCCCATTCATTTCTCTTCTCTATCCCCAACTTTCTGCTTTCTGATTTTCTTTAACTGACACCTATTGATGCACTCAGCAGTAATCCAAGTGCTTCCCTTGGCTCTTCTCTTTTTCTCACATCCATCAGGCAGCAGGTTCTATCACGTTTACCCCAAAGACCTATCTTCAGTTTAGGAGTCCACTCCTCTTCATCCTTTCTTCTGCCATCTTTTGTTCTAGTAGCTTTTGTTTATCTGGATATGAACACCATGACCTCCTAATTTGTCTCTTGCTTTTACATTTGTCCATTTTTCACCATAGCCAGGGCAATCTTGTGAAAATGCAGATCAAATTATTACAATGGATTGCTTATAGTACTCCTAATGATGTCCCATTTCACATAGACCAGAAAAAAACCTTAGTCTTTTTTTCTGAGTTACCAAGCTTACACTATCCAACTTTCTGACTTCCCTCCCCTGATACCATTCTTCTCATCCACTGGACACTCAAAGCTCACTTAGCCATTTTCTGGGTTCCTTGATAATGTCAATTTAATTTCTTTCCTTGAGCCTTTAGTTGGACTGTTGACCCTACTTGGTGTACCCTTCCTCTTAATTTTCATATGACTGGTGATTCCGTCTTCCTACAACTCTTTGGAGAAGCATTCTTGACAGTCTAATCTAAACTAGCCACCGGGATACACTCTATAAACCCACCCCGCTTTATTTCTCCCAACTGTAGCTGTCTCTATACAATATATGTCTCTAGTGAGAGTTGGACTGTGAAGAAAGCTGAGCGCCGAAGAGTTGATGCTTTTGAACTGTGGTGTTGGAGAAGACACATGAGAGTCCCTTGGACTGCAAAGAGAGCCAATCAGTCCATTCTGAAGAAGATCAGCCCTGGAATTTCTTGGAGGGAATGATGCTAAAGCTGAAACTCCAGTACTTTGTTCACCTCATGCAAAGAGTTGACTCATTGGAAAAGACTCTGATGCTGGGAGGGATTGGGTGCAGGAGGAGAAGGGGACGACCAAGGATGAGACGGCTGGATGGCAGCACTGATTTGATGGACATGAGTCTGAGTGACCTCCGGGAGTTGGTGATGGACAGGGAGACCTGGCGTGCTGCCATTCATGGGGTTGCAAAGAGTTGGACACGACTGAGTGACTGAAATGAACTGAACTGAACTTATATATAACCTGCCTTTGCATGCCAGAAATTGTGTAAGGTCTTGGCTTTGTTTGTCTAATTGACTACATTTCACCACATAGTATGTTGGAGTAAAATTGCTTTAAAATTATTCGACACATAGTAAGTGTGGCAAAATATATACATACATAATATGTATATACTTTATGTTGCAAAGTATATGTGTGGCATATACTTTGTATGTGTGGCAACGTATATACATGCTATTTATATATATGCCACATAGTATGCCCTCAGTAACTCTTTGTTAGATGGATGAAGAAACAATGGATGTTTTCATCAACTTCCTTATCTGTAAATAATCTGGCAATAGTACCTATATCCTTGTATAGAAGAAATGTTTATTGAATAACGTGTCCTACAGTATGTTTTAGACTTTATATATTTTTATTCCATTAACCTTTCAAGACAAATGTGTGAAATGACTACAGTCCTTTGTATTTTATAGAAATAAGCATGAGACTAAAAAAGACTAGGGGTCCAAGCCCAACCCGGTCACTATTTGAATATAAGCTTATTTGCTTGCTTTTTCTAAAATATCACACAACCGTCCTAACATTTTTTTGCTCATCACTTACCTATATTCAGTCCTGGATAATCCTTCAACTTAAAAACAATTTTATCTACTTGCTTTTTTTGGTGTATGTGTGTGTGAATTTCAAATGTTTGTCAAGGGCTTTGTTGGCTACATTGATTCAGTTTCTGCAAATTTGTGCTGTATTTCTTGTGTGGGGCTTCAGTGTTTTTCCAAAATAGTTTTCTTCATGTTACACGTTGTTGTTGTTGTTCAGTGGCTAAGCCATGTCTGAGTCCTTGTGACCCCATGAACTGAAGCACAGCAGACTTCCCTGTCCTTCCCTATCTCCTGGAGTTTGCTCAAACTCATCTCCATTGAGTCAGTGATGCCATCCAACCATCTCTTCTTCTGTGGTCCCCTTCTTCTCTTGCCCTCAATTTTCCTAGCACCAGGGTCTTTTCCAGTGAGGTGGCTTTTTGCATCAGGTGGCCTGAGTACTGGCGCTTCAGCTCCAGCATCAGTCCTTCCAATGAATGTTCAGCGTTGACTTCCTTTAGGAGTGACTCGTTTGATCTCCTTGTTGTCCAAGGGACTCTCAAGAGTCTTCTCTAGTACCACAGTTTGAAAGCATCAGTTCTTCAACACTCAGCCTTCTTTATGGTCCAACTCTCACATCTGCACATGACTGCTGGAAAAACCTTATCTCTGACTCCATGGACTTTTGTTGTCAAAGTGATATCTCTGCTTTTTAATATCCTGTCTAAGTTTGTCATAGCTTTCCTTGCAAGGAGCAAGTATCTTTTAATTCCATGGTTGCAGTCACTGTCCACAGTGATTTTGGAGTCCAGGTAAATTAAATCTACCACTGTTTCCACTTTTTCCCCATCTATTTATCATGAAGTGATGGGACCAGATGCCATGATCTTCGTTCTTTGAATGTTGAGTTTTAAGCCACTTTTTTCACTCTCCTCTTTCACCCTCATCAAGAGACTCTTTAGTTTATCTTCACTTTCTGCCAATTAGAGTGTTATCTGCATATCTGAGGTTTTTGGTATTTCTATTGGCAATCTTGATTCCAGCTTGTGAGTCATCCATGCCAGCAGTTCACGTGATACTCTGCAGAGAAGTTAAATAAGCAAGGTAACAATATATAGCCCTGATGTACTTCTTTCCTAATGTTTTAACAGTCCATTTTCTGTGTCTGGCTCTAACTGTTGCTTCCTGTTATGTATACAGGTTTCTCAAGAGAAAGGTAAGGTGGTCTGGTATTCCCACCTGTTTAAGAATTTTCCAAGATTTGTTGTGATCTACACAGTCAAGGCCTTTAGTGTAGTTGATGAAGAGGAAATAGATTGTTTTTGGTATTCCCTTGCTTTTTCTTTCATCCAATGGATGTAGATCCAATGGATGATGTTGCCAACATCCATTGGATCATCTTATTTAATTTGTTTTCAATAGCTTCTCTGCTTTTCTAAACCTGTATTTAGAAATATATTCTTTAATATGCTCTTTGAAGCTTCCCCAGTCTTTGACGCATTCATTTTCAAGAGTATGCCAACGTTTGGGTCCGTCTGTCCTTGACTCTCTTCTCTTTTCCCCATTTCTTCTTTTTATGCTTATTTCTTCAGTAATCAGGTCAGTGTGCCTAGCTTCCTGCCCTAACTTTAATGTACCTTTGGGGTACTTCCTCATGGACATTCTTAATCAACCCAAGCCAAACCACATTTATCATTTCTTTTGAAATGACCTCTGCCTCTGATGCTTCTTTCTCTTATTCTCTTTTAAAAGAATTATCCTTATTAATTTTTGTTATTGTCACTACCATTCTTCACTAAACAACAGGACTCAGTGTGGTTTTGATAGCAGTCTCCTTTCCAAGCAATGTCACATGCTTATGCATTCTATCTTTGCTTGTTTGATTTTGAAAACTAAATATTTTCACTAAATGTAACTAGGAAACATTAGTCTATTTTAAAGCTCTTTACTTCACTGTTAGCTTTCTTACTTCTTTTTGGAAGTCAGAAACTGACTTTTCTTCCTTGCCATCTTAGATGAAACTGATGGAGAAACATGAGTTTAAATGAGCAGAAGATGACCTTTTTAGTTATAAGAATCAGGAACTCATGGTTTTAGCTCTGGAACTTCCTTTGTTCATTTCCTTTTAATGAGTCTTTTTAAGCTCTATCTCTAAAACTGTGTAACTTTGACCTTTTGCTTCTTTAAACTAATAATTACCTAAATTAACTTTGAAGGCATGTCTCACGCCATAGTTTATCCTTCCACCACAAAGGTTTTTGGATCAGCATTATTTCCCCTTTCCTACCTTTGTGTGCACAGTTCAGATCTCCACCTGCCAATACAAACATCCTTCACATTTTTAGTTTAACCTGAGGACAGCGGCCAAAGAAATGCCTCAGATCACAGACCTTTTTGCACTTACTGAAAGGATTTATTTCTGATGATAAAATTAATAAACGTTTATTGTGGGACAGTTGCAAAACACTAGGAAAATCACATACACACACACAAACACACCGTACAAAACAGTATGCATTCTACAATACAATACCCACTATTACTTTACAATATTGTATTAGTTTCTGCTGTACAATGAAGTGAATCAGTTATATGTATGCATGTATCCTTCTCTCTGAAGCCTCCCTCCCACTCCCCTCATCCTACCCTTCTAAGTCATGACCTAGAGCCCTGAACTGAGCTTCCTCTGCTTTACACCAGGTTCCCACATAGTTCCCATATGTAAAACATAGTTATGTTTTACACATAGTAAGGTATATACGTCAATCCCAAGATTATGAATCAACTATACTCTGGGGCTGCACAGAGTTGGACACGACTGAAGCGACTTAGCAACAACAGCAGCAGCATACCTTAGTGGAAAAAAAAAGAAAATAAACTTATGGTTACCAGGGGGTGATGGGAGGAGGGATAAATTGAAAGACTGGGATGGAGGGATACAAAAAAGATATTATTACTCTGCCTTGCCCAAGAGTATGTGTGTTTGCAAATATACATATATTTGCTTCTATACTTGCTTAGGTAAGAACACTCTATGCACGCCATTGGAGTATGTATGTGTTAAGTTAGTGTTTTCCCATGTAAATAATCATATTTCCATCATGCTATTTCCCTGACTACATAGTCTGCTCTCATTTAGGTGAGATTTAAATCATTTTGCTGTTTTTGAGCTTTTAGATTGCTTCTGTTTTTTCACTCATACAAACAATAAATCGTTAAACACTCTGGAATTAATTAGCAATTCTTTTTTAAACTTTAATCCTAAAAAGGATTTCAAACGTCATGCTTAAATTTTGTCTTACAGCCTTGCCCTCTAACTGCAGTCTAAAAAGAGTTCATCTTCAGTTCCTTCTGTTATTTCAGAGATTCTGGGAGCACTTTATTGAACTTCCTGGAAACCCTCTGTTAGTGCTTTTGCTTGAATAGTCATCATCTCCAGGGGCCTTTATTTCAGCTTTTAAATTGTAAACTTCTTTCTCCTAGATAATTAGCAAGAAAGTACTTTTACACTGGATTTGAATTTATGGTGATTTGTCATTTTCAGTCTTTCCACGGACATGTATTGGGCTTCCCCAGTGGCTCAGCAATAAAAAAGAATCCTCCTGCAATGCAGGAGATACAGGAGTAAGTGTTAGGCGCTCAGTTGTGCCCGACTCTTTGTGACCCCATGGACTGCAGCCCACCAGGCTCCTCTGTCCATGAGATTCTCCAGGCAAGGATACTGGAGTGGGTCACCATTTCCTTCTCCAGGGGATCTTCCCAACCCAGGGGTAGAACCCAGGTCTCCTGCACTGCAGGCAGATTCTTTACTGACTGNCTCTGTCCATGAGATTCTCCAGGCAAGGATACTGGAGTGGGTCACCATTTCCTTCTCCAGGGGATCTTCCCAACCCAGGGGTAGAACCCAGGTCTCCTGCACTGCAGGCAGATTCTTTACTGACTGCGCTACAAGGGAAGCTCCTGCAATGCAGGAGATACAGGAGATGTGGGTCCAATCCTTGGATCAGGAAGATACCCTGGAGGAGGAAGTGGCAACCCATTTCCTGGAAAATCCCATGGACAGAAAAACCTGATGGACTACAGTTCATGGGGTCACTAAGAATTATACATGACTGAGCACACACTCAGGGACATATAGTGAAGCGAAGTGAGTGAAGTCACTCAGTCGTGTCTGACTCTTTGCGACCCCATGGACTGTAGCCTACCAGGTTCCTCCCTCCATGGGATTCTCCACGCAAGAGTACTGGAGTGGGTTGCCATTCCCTTCTCCAGACATATATTAAGTGCTTAATAGATTTAAGCACTGTGCTGAAGGATGGGAATGAAACAGGTGCCAGACTTGTCCTAGTAAAGTGTCAGAAGAGGAAATAGCTGAGTATATGGACACAGATGACCTCTGAGTGGCATTTATAATGCAGGGTGGTTGGTAAGAATGTAGGCAGAGCTGTCCTAGTCTTGGTGTTGGATGGGGACTTTAGGCAAACCTTTTTAGTGGAAATGTCACCTGGGCTGAGCTTTAAAAGATGCATAATAGTTAAACAGGTACAGTACTAAATCTAGTTTACAGTTATGATTTTCTTCCATGGAGCTAAGTGTGAAATGAGCCACACTTTGTGCTCTTGAAGAAAGAAGGGCTGAGGGACTTTAAATGCACAGTATGGCTCATTTTGTAGACTAGCTGATTCCTCCCCTCCTTTGTCTTTTGATAATAAGTGTGTATGTAATCAATGATTATTTAGAAATCACATGTGTGTATTTCTATAATGCACAGAAGATTTTACATTTTGCCTTTTAGGTCTTTGCATTTTCCCCTTTCTTTTAAACATTTAATAAATAAGATGAAAAGTGAAAGTTGTTACCTGCTCAGTTGTGTCTGACTCTTTGTGACCCTGTAGACTGTAGCCTGCCAGGCTTCTCTCTCTGTGGGATTCTCCAGGCAAGAACACTGGAGTGGGTTGCCATTCCCTTCTCCAGAGGATGTTCTCAACCCAGGGATTGAACCCGAGTCTCCCACATTGCAGGGAGATTCTTTACCATCTGAGTCAGGGAAGCTCAATCAATAAAATAGCTGTTTTTAAAAATATTTAACATTCAGCAAATTGTTTGTAATAGCACAATCTAGCTTTTAGTCTCTTTTACTTAATTCTAGACATTTGTCCTGACTATTTATGGTAAATTGCCTTGTTCCTCTTCATACCATCTGAATTTAGGACAATGAGAGAGAGAATGATAATTCCTTTGACATTTTCAAATCTATTGAAACATCAGGTGTTTGTGCTTTTTTAAAAGTCCCCATAAAGAAAGGGATGTTATCTATAAAGTTTACTCTGTGTAATTTCTTTGTAAATCAGACAGAATAAGGAGGATAACATTAACAGTGCTTTCAAAAATTACTGAGCTGCTATTCACAATAGCCACGACATGTTAACAGCCTAAATGTCCATCGACAGAGGATTAGATAAAGAAGATGTGTATAAACACACCATGGAATACTACTCAGCAATAAAAAATGAGTGAAATAATGTCATTTGCAACTATCTGGACAGACCTAGAGATTTTCATACTAAGTGAAGTAAGTCAGAAAGAAAAAAACAAATACCACACGATATCACTTATACATGGAATCTAAAATATGACATAAATAAACTTTTCCTATGAAACAGAAACAGACTCACAGATGTAGAAAAAAAATATGTTACCAAGGGAAGGGAGATGGGAGAGGGAAGCATTGGGAGTTTGGGATTGTTAGAGGCAAGTTATTATACATAGGATCAATAAATATCAAGGGCCAACTGTATGGCACAGGAAAGTACATTCAGTATTCTATGATAAACCATACGGGAAAGGAAAAAATTGTTGAGCTGGTAAAGACTTTAGAACTATATCTTGTAGAGTAGTCACTCCTTTTCAGAGCTGTGCAGATGAAGGTTCCAGAAAGCACACATGCCTTATCATAAGGCTGATTGGTGGAAAAGCATGAAACTAGACCCTGTTTTTTCAATTTCAATGCCCTTTGCAGTGATTCATCAAATTTCTTACTTCCTGCCCCATCATTCAGTGTTAGTCAATAAAAATAAAAACAAGATTGGAACATGTTCTAGTAACATTCACTTCAACGAAAAGGATTTAATGCTAAATATCTTACCAAAATTATAAATTTTATTTCTAATTAATTATTCCTAGATGAGAATATGCTTTCCCCTTAACTTCTAGGAAAATGTAGCCAGAGATGGGAAAATGAACTCTCCAAGGACCCTACAGGCTCTTTCCAATCTAAAACACCCAAGGGAAAGAATACAGTATTAAAGAAGCTATGATTGCAAGCAGAAGTCTTAAGTTCTGGGTGTGTGGGGAGCCCTGTGGAAGACGCAATTGGGAGCCACTAGTCGACTTCATCCTTATTATCTAATTTGTTAGATTATCTAATTTATTATCTCTCCGTCTGGAATGCATTTCTCAAGATTGCTTTGCTACCCAGGCATCTTTACTAAACGGGACTTTGTGCTCCTATCTACTGGTGCAACACAGACGCTAGAAGAAAGGTTTTCACTCTCTAGGGGATTGATGGGTTATTTACTCAGCACAGTTATTTATTCAATTTACATTAATTCATTCAATAAATATTTGGCACCTTCTCTGTGACTGGTCTTCTAAGAGTTTTTACTCTAATGTGGTAATACAGACAGCAAATGTTAAATAAAATAAAAAAGCAAATTTTACTCTGTGTTAATAATTTTACTCTGTGTTAGATAAGTGGTGAAGAAGAATGAAACATAGAAGAGAGTATGATGATTCCTGAGCACGGATGTGGGCAAAGTGGCTTCTATGGGTCATTGGGTCAAGCATTCCTGTATCAGGGTTTTCATGCATTGTCTAGTTTATTCCAGATAGCTACTCTACCAACACAGAAACAGAGACACAGAGATTAGTGACCAGGTCACACTGCTAGTAAGGAAAGAACCAGAATTAAAATCTATTACTTCTGACTCCAAGACCCATGACCTCTACACAAGAGACTCAATTAGGGGAGAGAAGAGACCTATAGAATAAATGCTATAAGGTAGATCCAAAGAGCAGAAGTTGGCAAATGACTGCCTTCTGGCCAAATCTGTTCTGCCTCTTGATTTTGCCTGAGCTGTATTCATTTCTAAGTCACACATTTAGTGACTTAACAACAGCACACATTTAGCCTCTTCCAGTGCTGGAGGTCAGAAATTTGCAATCAGTTTCACTGGGACAAAGTTAAGGTGTTGGCAGGGCTGTGATTCCTCTGGAGGCTCCACGGGAGAATCCCCTTCTTTACCTTTTAGAGCTTCTAGAGCTGCATTCCCCGCATTCCTTGGCTTGTGGTCCCTTTCTCCATCTTCGAAGTCCATCGTAGCATCTTGCTTCAGTACTCCCATTGCCTCTGTTGCCTGTGAGGTTAAATGTCCTCCACTGCTTCCATTTGATAAGGACATGTGATCACATTAGGCCCATGCAGATAGTTTTAAATAATCCCCTAGTTCAAGAGCCTTGATTTAATCATGTGTGCAAAGCCCCCTTTGCCACAGAAGGGGACATTCACAAGTTCCAGGGATTAAAATCTGGATGTCTTCTGGGATGGGCTTCCCAGGTGGTAAATAATCTGCCTGCCAAAATGCAGGAGATACAGGTTTGAGCCCTGGGTCAGAAAGATCCTCTGGAGAAGGTAGTGGCAACCCACTCTAGTATTCTTGCCTGGAGAATCCCATGGACAGAGGAGCCTGGTGGGCCACAGTCCATTGGGTCACAAGAGTCAGACATGACTTAGCGACTAAGAGACAACAAGTCTTCTGGGACCACACCAGACATGCTCATATGTTAATGTGTTGTCTATGGACAGTTTCTTGCTACAGTAGGAGAACTACTTTCAATGGAAAACATAGGACATAAATATTTATATATAGCCATTTACAGAAAAAAAAATGCAGTCCCTCACTCTAAAAAAGAAACGCTTGGACAGCAAGGAGATGAAACCAGTCAATCCTAAAGGAAATCAACCCTGGAAGGACCAGTGCTGAAGCTGAAGATCCAATACTTTGGCCACCTGACGCGAAGACCCGACTCATTGGAAAAGATCCTGATGTTGGGAAAGATTGAGGGCAGGAGGAGAAGGGAACGACAGAGGATGAGACGGTTGGATGGCATCACCGACGTGATGGACGTGAATTTAAGCAAACTCCAGGAGATGGTGAATGACAGGGAAGCCTGGTATGCTGCAGTTCATGGGTTTACAAAAAGTCAGACACTACTGAGTGACTGAACAACAATAACCACCTCCAGGGAAGAAGAATTTCAGACATAAGAGAGCATTGTTCCCTGACAAGCAAAGACATTCATTTAAAATTCAGTCCAAGTGGTGCTGGGAAAACTGGTCAACCACTTGTAAAAGAATGAAACTAGATCACTTTCTAACACCACACACAAAAATAAACTCAAAATGGATTAAAGATCTAAACGTAAGACCAGAAACTATAAAACTCCTAGAGGAGAACATAGGCAAAACACTCTCCGACATAAATCACAGCAGGATCCTCAATGATCCGCCTCCCAGAATACTGGAAATAAAAGCAAATATAAACAAATGGGATCTAATTAAAATTAAAAGCTTCTGCACAACAAAGGAAACTATAAGCAAGGTGAAAAGACAACCCTCTGAATGGGAGAAAATAATAGCAAATGAAGCAACTGACAAACAACTAATCTCAAAAATATACAAGCAACTTATACAGCTCAATTCCAGAAAAATAAACGACCCAATCAAAAAATGGGCCAAAGAACTAAATAGACATTTCTCCAAAGAAGACATACGGATGGCTAACAAACACATGAAAAGATGCTCAACGTCACTCATTATCAGAGAAATGCAAATCAAGACCACAATGAGATACCACTTCACACCAGTCAGAA
>SJYX01018377.1:8493-34757 GCA_006410675.1 Oreotragus oreotragus
ATTTTTATAAAGCTATTTGTCAAACTCATATTCTGACACTTCATGTTAGTAATCATCATGATTCCATATGCAGAATTATGTAGTTGAAGTTCATGGCTATTTTGTTGTATGGATTTGGGGATCCATAAACTCAAATCTTTGTATTTATTCCTACAAGGTCAAAGAAATTGTTTTTTTTTAACTGCAGACCAAAGACATGACCGCAATGCTCACCCTTCCTAAACAAGGGCTTAGGAGTTCTTTGTGTGGCTCCCGATTGTTGAGGCAACTACATTAGCAGCCAAAGTGCCAAATAATTGTGTCTTAGACATTTACCATTTCATGGTTGTTTTGCCTTATTTGTATTCTGACATAATACTCAGCTTCAGAACATACAAATAGCAATCAACGAAATTAAAATGAATACAGCGATATAGTATGCAGAAATGGCAGTAGAGGGGAAACAAAATCTCTAAACAAAAGCATGTACAGAGCAACAGGATTTTATTTCGTTTAAAAAAATACCTACCCAGATGGTAAGGGATGCTTTCTCTCTGAAAATAGAGGAGGAAAAGCTGGAAAGAAGACCTCTTGGGCTATTTCTAGCCATTTTTAGAAGGCACTTGAACATTTAAACCTGCTGTAGTGAACCATGGAAGGATGGCAGAATGTGAGCTGTTCATGACTCCCCCACCCAGTATTGAAATATAGCTAATTTACAATGTTGTATTACTTTCAGGTGTACAGTAAAGTGATTCAGATAGACAGACAGATAGTAGCTATACAGATATACTCTTTCAGATTCTTTTCCCTTATAGGTTATTACAAAATATTGAGAACAGTTCCCTGTGCTACATAGTAGGTCCTTGTTGGTTACCCTCACTCACTTTAAGGGAAATTCTCATGTATAGAATCACAACTAATTTTACATAGTGAAAAGACAAAATTTACAAATACTTTCCAAAGTTAGTAAGAAAAAAGGAACTCTGTTGAATTGAGTGCAATTTTTAGACTATAATTTTTCTGCAGTCCACTGAGAAATGTAATATACATACAATATTCCAGTTTTACTTAAAACTAAGAAAGGAATGATATCTGGATGTAATTTTTTAGAGCTTACTCTAAACAAAGTTTGTTGTCATCAAAGCAGCTCATGTACACCTTAACCAGCAAAGCCCCCGCGACAGTTCTAAAAGCAAGATGATTATTCTTCAGAGTTACTCTTTTTAAAATACAGACAAACTCTGGGGATTGATTTGTAAGTTTGGGGTGAGGCCAACTATGTTTTATTTTTAAAACAAAACATTTAAACTCTCTAGATGGTTCTGAGATGCAACTGAGGCTCAGAATCACAGCTCTGAACTAATGGTTCTGAAAGTGCGGTCCCCACATCAGCAGCATCCAGAAACCTCTCTCAATGCACCTTCTGGAGCATCACCTAAGGCTACTGAATTAGGAGTTCACTCAGGGGAGGGAAAACACTCTGCAGTCGAACAAGCCCTCCAGGTGATTCTGATTCATGTTTTTAAATTGGCTTGGGTCAAAAGCATCTGTCTTGTGATTAGTAAAACAAAGCTACCAGATCTTTCACCAGATTTGTTTTTATAGTTTCTACCTGCAACACTAATCAAGATAAATCTCAGAAACATATTACTCCATATAAGGATCTAACATGGTCCCATCACGTCATGGCAAATAGATGGAGAAACAGTGGAAACAGTGGCAGACTTTATTTTGGGGAGCTCCACAATAACTGCAGATGGTGACTGCAGCCATGAAATTAAAAGACGCTTACTCCTTGGGAGAAAAGTTATGACCAACCTAGACAGCATATTAAAAAGCAGAGATGTTACTTGGCCAACAAAGGTACCTCTAGTCAAGGCTATGGTTTTTCCAGTAGTCATGTATGGATGTGAGAGTTGGTCTGTGAAGAAAGCTGAGCACTAAAGAATTGATGCTTTTGAACTGTGGTGTTGGAGAAGACTCTTGGGAGTCCCTTGGACTGCAAGGAGATCCAACCAGTCCATCTTAAAGGAAATCAGTCCTTAATATTCATTGGAAGGACTAATGTTGAAGCTGATACTCCAATACTTTGGTCACCTGATGCGAAGAGCTGACTCATTTGAAAAGACCCTGATGCTGGGAAAGATTGAGGGCAGGAGGAGAAGGGGATGACAGAGGATGAGATGGTTGGATGGCATCACCAAATCAATGGACATGAGTTTGAGTAAACTCCAGGAGCTGGTGATAGACAGGGAGGCCTGGCATGCTGCAGTCCATGGGGTCACAAAGAGTCAGATACAACTGAGCGACTGAACTGAACTGAAGGATCTAAGAGCTGATACTTTGGAAAAGTCCCCTCAAGCAATCACTTCTGCCATCCTGATCTCAGACTCTAGCTTCTTCCCCACTTGGAGCAGCGGTCAGAAATCTTTTGCTATGAAGGCTAAGCAAATATTTAGCACAAGTGGTCATATGGTCAGTCTCTCAATCACTCAATCTGCCAGTCACATTACACAAATGAATGGGCATGGCTGTGTACCATTAAAGCTTTATTTATGAAAATGAGTATAGGGCAGATTTGGTTCAAGAGCTGTACTTTACTGACCACTGGGTGTAAGAAGTGATGGCAGGCTAATAGAGAAAAAGCGAAATAGAATGCACCCTCTCCCATACGCACAAACTTATCCAGTCTAGAAGCTGCTTCCAGGTGAAGACTACAAGAAAAAGAAAAATTACATATCTCATATATTCACCTATGACTTATGCACACAACAACCATTAATTAGGTGTATACTATAAATGTGCCTGGAACCAAACAAAGCCTTGACTCCCTAAAGACCCAAGTCCAACAGAAGGAAAAAACAAAAATAACTAGAAAGAATGCACTGTGGTATAGCCACAGACAATGGAATATTATTCATCACTAAAAAAACTGAGCTAGTAGGTCATGAAAAGACAATGGGAAAATAAATGCATATTACTAAATGAAGCCAGTCTGAATAGACTAGCATGATTCCAACTATATGACATTCTGCAAAAGGCAAAACTCTGTAAACAATAAAAACATCAGTGGTTCCCAGGGGTTGGGGGTAGGGAAGGGAAGAAAGGGATGAATAAGCAGAGCACAGAGTGCTCTTAGGGCAGTGAAAATACTCTGTATCAATGATAGATGCGTGCCATCTTGTGTAGTGTGTGCTTAGCCGCTAAGTCACGTCCAACTCTGTGACCCCATGGTTTGTGGCCCACCAGGCTCCTCTGTCCACGGAATTCTCCAGGCAAGAATACTCCAGGGAGTCGTCATTTCCTTCTCCAGGAGAGCTCGACTTAGGGATCGAACCGTGTCTCCTGAATTGACAGGCAGATTCTTTACCTCCGAGCCACCTGGGAAGCCTGTATGTTATCATACATTTATCCAAACCCATAGAAATTATAACACCAAGAGTGAACTTTGTTGTAAAGAATGAACTCTGGGTGATTATGAGGTATCACTGTAGGTTCATCAGTTGTAACAAATGTTATCATTCTGGTGGAAGATGTTGATAATGGGGAAGGCTAGCTATGTAATAAATGATTGTATCATCATCTCAATTTTGCTATGAACCTAACAGTACTCCAAAAGAAAGTCTATCTAAAACAAATAAAATAAAAATATATGCAGGGAATGAGAAAAGAGATCTGTTAGGACTATTGGTTGAGCAACCTTAAAAAGTAAAAATGCCAGTTAGACATCTGATATTTTATTTTTGTTCCAATCATGATGGTTCTATTCCAATAAGTCACACTTTCTGGCCCTTTAATTTACAGACCTGGGCCCACGGTTTCAGGATTAAGTAGACCAGCTGCCTAAGTGGACCCACAGGGCTGAAGAAAGAAGCCTAGTCTAAAGAAGGACCAAATTCTGTAATAACAATAGTAATAATGACCCCAAACAGCATCCTGCTTTGACCCTGTGGAGTCTCTCACTTTGGAAGTGTCTTGCCACTAGCCATTCATGGAGAGAGCAAGTCTGCATATTTTCATTCCTGTATCTTCAGGAACTAAATGCAGTTTCTGGCAAGCAAAAGACACACAATCAATATTAAGTATTAACATGAAGTGAATAAACTACCAATGATTTTAGTGGCTACAGAAAAAAAGAAAAATTGAAAATGTTAATTGCTCAGCCATGTCTGACTCTTTGCAACCCCATGGACTATAGCCCAGCAGGGAAGCAACCGCTTTAATATTAATCAGGTTGTTTCAGGAGAAGCTAAGAAACAGACAAATTAGGTCTGGATCTCCAGGAATGAATAAAATACACCATTTGGAGAAGATGGAGAAAGATATTACAGTAGAAGACACGGGAGATACAGGCGCAAGATTAATACATTAAAGAAACAAAAGATCAACACAGGTAAATCATGGGGTAAAACAGTGAGAAAAGGAAGGAGATAAATTTATAAAGTCGAGGTAAATTGAGATGTACCTTGTACCTCTGAGAAATTCACAGATGATCTGGATGTGTGGCATTGTATCATGTAATCTGGAAACCGTCATGGTCAGGCACCTAAATTTTTTGAAAGCCCAAATAGATCATTCTGGCTGTCGCGCAAACAGAAAACCAAAGAGTGGTGTGCTACAGAATGCTCAGCAGAGCCGGTGAGAGATGGAAGGAGCTGCTGCTGCTGCTAAGTCGCTTCAGTCGTGTCCGACTCTGTGCGACCCCACAGACGGCAGCCCACCAGGCTCCGCCGTCCCTGGGATTCTCCAGGCAAGGACACTGGAGTGGGTTGCCATTTCCTTCTCCAATGCATGAAAGGGAAAAGTGAAAGTGAAGTCACTCAGTCGTGTCCGACTCTTAGCGACCCCATGGGCTGCAGCCTACCAGGCTCCTCTGTCTATGGGATTTTCCAGGCAAGAGTACTGGAGTGGGGTGCCATTGCCTTCTCCGGAAGGAGCTGACTGAACCAAAATAGTAACCAGCAGAATGGATGGGAGGGAGAGATCTGAGAGGCTTTTCCAAACTTGTGTAGACACTATTTCCGATTAGATGGAGAAGAAAGAGCTCAAAGAGATTCTCCCCTTTCCTACCAACCAGATAGTGTCAGGAGTGACAGCCAGAGAAGCAAGCTTGGAACACAAAGATGAAGCTCGGTGTCTTGGGTCTATGATGAATTTCAGGCATTTGGGGAAAGATAGGGAAGTGTACGTCTCAAATGTTTATTTGATAGAGTAACCTACATGAAAACACTCAGTGTAAAAATACAATGCAAACAAGTACTAATATTTTTAATAAGTTTATGATGAGTTTGAGGAAGTGATTAAGATTGTACATTTTCTTCTCAGCATGCCCTGCCATCATCACTGCCCATTTGTGTGATAAATGGTAGCTGAAGGAGAGAATGGGCATTTAGTTTGGACTTTTTTTGAATGCTTTCACCAGGTGACTTCTTAGAATTGAAGGTTTCTAAGAGTTAACTCTGCAATGGCTTACACCTCTTTTAAAATTGATATAAGCAAGATATTCAAACATAATAATATAAGCCATTTTAAAAATGTAGAAGGAAGTGGGTTTCCCTGGTGGTCCAATGATTAAGAATCTGCCTTGCAATGTAAGGGACACCAGTTCAGTCCCTGGTCAGGGAAGATTCCACATGCAGAGCAACTAAGCTTCACAGCACAACTACTGAAGCCCACATGCCCTAAGGCCACAGCAAGAGAAAGAAAGTGAAGTTGCTCAGTCGTATCCGACTCTTTGCGACCCCATGCACTGTAGCCTACCAGGCTCCTCTGTCCATGGGGTTTTCCAGGCAATAGTACTGGAGTGGATTGCCATTCCCTTCGCCAGGGGATCTTCCCGACCCGGGGATCGAACCCGGGTCTCCCGCATTGTAGACAGGCGCTTTACCGTCTGAGCCACGTCTGAGGAGGCCACTGCAATAAGAAACCCGTGCACCGCAACTAGACAAAGTCTGCACACAAGAAAGACCCAGCACAGCCAAAAATAAGTACATTTTAAAAACAGTTTTTAAAAAAGGATGTAGAAGGAGGGAATGAAAAATTGATGATTTGTTCCAGGAAACGCAGATATTCAGATGCCAGCTAGGCTTGAACCTTTCAAAAGACATCAGCATGCCCTCCACTTCCCCATTCCCTACTCCCCACGTTGCTGAACTCTTCCACAGAAAAGAATGTCACAGAGAAACAATACTATCCTAAAGCCTTAGGATGTATCTATATTCCCAGGTTGAATTTCTAGAATTGACAAGGTGAAAATTGCTGGCTGGGCTAAAAACTAACTATGCCCTTGAAGATGGCAGACTCCCTGGGATTTTTGGACACAAATATATCAATCCTAGAACTAGTTTGATATTGCTGGCTTCTTGCCCAAGCTCCAGTTAATGTTTGCGTATTTCTAGTTCTGTATAAGTACAATGTTCCTTTCCTTAAGTTGCTAAAACCAAAGCTAAGAGTCAGCCTAATTAAAGGAAAATTCATTTGTTAAATCAAAAGCAACCAGGGACAAGGATGAACATCTTTCAGGCTATAGAAGATAGTTGATTAGCTCTTTTCAGACTGCTACCAAAAAAAAAAAAAATCTGATGAGGGATAGATGAAAATGTTCTATATTATTAAAATACATGTAGTCCCTCTATTAAAAAAAAAGATACTTGGGGGTATATACTGATCTAGGTTTTAAGAATGAACAAAACAACAGCTGTGTGCATGCTCAGTCGTGTCTGACTCTGAGACTACCGACTGGAGCCTGCCAGAGGCCTCTGTCCATGGGACTTCCCCAGGCAAGAATACTGGAGTGGGTTACCATTTCCTCGTCCAGTGCATCTTCCTGACCCAGGGATCAAACTCCCATCTCCTGTGGCTCCTGCATTGGCAGCATTCTTTACTATTGAGCCACTTGGGAAACACTAACGATAGTTGACTCGAATCCTAAACAGTAGCTGCTGCTGCTGCTATTTAGTCACGGAGTTGTGTCTAACATTTTGCGACCCTCTGGCCTGTAGCCCACCAGGCTCCTCTGTCCATTGGATTTCCCAGGCAAGAATACTGGAGTGGGGCCATTTCCTTCTCTGGGGGATCTTCCTGATGCAGGAATTGAACCCAAGTCTCCTGCTTGGCAGGCAGATTCTTTACCACTGAGCTACCTGGGAAGCCCCAAACACTAGCTGCTGCTGCTGCTAAGTCACTTCAGTCGCGTCTGACTCTGTGCGACCCCATAGAGGGCAGCCCACCAGGCTGAGTCTACCTCTAAATTCATGGTAGAAATAAAGGGGCAGATATAAGTTCTTCCTCAATAAAGGAAAAGACAAGGAAAACATACACACTGGGACTGAAGTTCTAGTACTATTCAATGTTAAAAGGGCAATGAAATTTACATTTCAAGCATTGTCTTCAACCACTGTAAGGCAGTCCAAAAATCACACTTTCTTTTTTTCTGTCTCACAGGGAAGAGACACCAGCAAGGCTGAACAGGACAGTAACAGAGGCCACAGGACCGTCCTCACTTTGCACCTGATTGGACAAGAGGACAAAGAAGCAGAGAAACAGAACTCTCTCTCTCTCAAAACCCAAATGATGGAATGACTTTTTCCCCTGTTTTCTTCTTCAGATTAATCAGTAGGTAAGGTATCATTCTAGGCAACTGCTGATTGGAGTTCTTAGCATTAGAACAAACTCAATACCTAACTAGAACCAGAATGATCATTGCTGATAATGGGGGTTGGGGGAGCCTCCCAGAAACTATTCCATTGATAGAGACCAAGAACAGAGGCAGGCCTTAGGAGGCAGTTTTTTCTCAGTAACACCATAGGTCCTTGGGAGCTATAAAAATGATGCTTAAGTTAATTCCACTGAGGGTCTCCTGGGCTGGGAATCTGCGAACTCAGAGGATGTGAATAGCTAAAGATAAGAGATCAGACTATTACCATGAGGGTTCCCAGGTAGCTTTTGTCTTGGTACAGGTCAGCTGAGAGCTCACAACTTGGGGTGCTAAAAATGCATGGAGTTGGGATATTTACACCAAAACAGGAGGAAGGAATGGATTTCTCTCACCTCCCAGACTAATAATGAGGCTTTAAAGAACTCTGTACCTTGTGTAGAACCAAGTCTTTTCAGTGAATGGAGCTGGCTTCCAATCCCTCCAGAATAAGATAGAAGTAAACATTTAGGGCTTCCCAGGTGGACCTGGGGTAATGAATCCGCCTTTCAAAACAGGAGACATAAGAGATGAGGGTTTGATCCCTGGGTCAGGAATACCTGGAGTAGGAAGTGGCAACCCACTCCAGCATGCTTGCTTGGAAAATTCCATGGACAAAGGAGCCTGGTGGGAGTCCATGGGGGCAGCAAAGAGTTAGACATGACTGAGCACAACATTTTAGTTCTGCACAAGCTTGAATCCTCACCCTTTCTTCCTAGAGTCTGTTTTACTTGTTCATAGTTCAATAGGTCCACAAAAGAATGCATCACAAACACTGAACTATATTAAAAAAGACTTTATAAGCAACAATCTATCCAGAGACTTTTTTTTTTTTCAGTCAAGCGCTTACTACTCAATATCAAGCATTTACTTGTCTTTTCCTCTTTATCACTGCAAGATTTGTAATTTGAGGGTTTTAGTTTTGATAAGAAAAAGACATCAAAGGATATCTCAGAGAAACAGCACATAGTTACCATTTTAAATGAACCATTATCAATAAGGATTATTAAAGGATAAGATTAGGCAGGAAACAAATCTAATATTAGACTATAAAGAAAACATTTTTCTATCCCATTTGATTATAATTGCTAAGTGTTAAGCAATACTTGTAGACCTACTACTCACTTATTAATTTGGGATTTACTTGGAAAAGTGATGCTTTCTCGCAAAACCTCCAGCCAATTAATAGTAACTGAAACTGTGGTTAATATTACACGGCATGTTGGTTTTTCTTTGATAGCACAGACAAATACAGTTATTTGAAAGCTCTTGGTTTATATTTGAAAACCTCCTCTATTTTTTTCTTTGTATGAAGAGTCAGCTAAAGATGTTGACTCCACAGTTTTCATCAACAATGTTAATTTGCAACCACAAAGCTACACTTTGACAGTGTTTCTTTAGTTTTGAACTGATAATGCTGTGGAGACGCTCTCTCGATCAACACCCAAAGGACAGAAGGAGCGCTAATCTTTTGTTTTTCTTTACATCTGTGGGCTCCTATTTCTCAAGAGTAACCCCCCACCACTTGTTTTTGTTTTCATAAATAACCAGGTAACTGCATCCAGTATGCACATGTCCTCTAGGCAACTTAAGTTCAATGCTGCTCAAAACATGTTCAACTTTAGTATTATTAATTATCCTCTCTTAGCTGTAATTGAAATCATAACCATCCTGAAAAGACTACCAGTTAAAATATCCATTTGCCTATATGGAAAGTAGCTCCCCTCGACTATCCCAGAAATCTTTAAAAAGGAAAAAAAAAAAAAAAGTACCTTAATCTCATCTTGCAAACAGAGGCTGAAATTTTACCAAGCAGGTCAGGGACAGGGTCAAGAAAAACAGAGGTCAAGAAAGAACACTAAAGTTTACTTGTAACCTCAACCCGAAAGGATTTTTAAAATCACACAAAAACTATTTTTTCTCAGTCTTCGTTAAAAAACAAACTTCAGCAGGTAAACGACCTTTCCCAGTGTGGGCTTCGGAGCCACCGCATGCACAGAACAGAGAAAAGCACGCAAAGCCGCCCTCCTTACCCGAGATGAAAGCAGTGCACCAGCTTTGTTACTATTATAACCATCTTTCCCAGGTCAAGGGCGCGGAACGCCCGGGTGACAAGAAGTGAAGAGACGGCGCCGAGGCTGAGCCGCCGCGGCGAGAACCTCCGCAGGGCGCTGCTTCCCCGACACACCTCCTCGCGGGCTCGGAAGAGCAGCGGCTCGCACTCTCCTGTCGCCGGGAACCGCGGCTGGTCGTTTCCGCCGGATCAGCCAGCAGCCGCTGCGAGCCGCGGGCTGAAGCGCGGGCGCGAGGGCCAGCAGCAGGAGAGTGCGCTGCGGGGCCGGCAGAGCGGCTGCAGCTGAGGCTCTGGCAGCCGCGCGCTACTGGGCAGGGAAGGGCAGCCTTCCAGGAGCCAGGATCAGCCGCCGCACGGGCCCCTCGCCTCCCTGAGCGCCGCGGGAGCCAAAGCCGGCAGCGAGGGCGGAGCGGCCCCTGCTGTGGGGCGTGCTCGCCTCCGACGAGGGTCTTGCACGCGGTGACCTTTTGCCTGATCTGAGAACCAAGAGGTGGGCCAAGGGTGAGATTTAGTGGAGGTAATTTCTCGAATAGGGAGATGAACTCCTCCCCATCCGCCTTTGAAAGAAAGAAAGAGGGGAGGAAGGGAGGGAGGCCTCCTAAGATGTTCTTTGCCAAGATAAGCCAAATCGAGGGTGANAAAAAACAAGCGTTTTATAAATGTGCAATTTTAAAATTTAAATGTTAACACGTATTATAATAACATTTTGAAGTTTCAGTCTTTCAGATGGCAAGCTCAGTGAAAGCAGGGAATGTTGCTGATTCGTGAATCCTTTTACCTGGTCTTGGTGAATGGCAAATACTCATAAATGCATGTGTGTGTGTGACAGTGAACTGTGGGTTTGGTAGTTAATCTGTAAATGGCACTTTCAGGAAGGCTGAAGTTCTTGAATTTGGTGTGAATTTTATTCTAACTCGACCTCAGTTTGCGTTTTTAGCCCAATGACACTAATTTTTGTCATAAGTGTCCAAATGCATAAGCAAATTGGCTTTTAACTAGGATTTTCCTTTTGTGTTGCTGGGTGTTCTGTTTTCCTCTCTTTCAGGCCAAGAAGAGTCAAATCCAGAGCATATTCTCTCTGCTACTATTGATATCAGGGACATTGACTCTCCATGTTTGCAGATCACACCATTATTTAATTTTGAAAAATTACTAGCCAATCAGTTCTGGCTAGTAGATTAGCCAGTGGAGGGTGGAGGGTGAATCCAAGAGGATTTCATGGCTGAAGTGGAGCTAAAAACTGAAAGCTGGGCCTGTGGGAGTCTGGACAGGAAATAGGGCTGAGCTGGGAGTCAGATGTTTCTTGAATCCTTGGTGCAGCCTTGACCTATTGATCCAGTCCCTAGGTCAGGAAAATTCCCCTCCCCCCCCCTACCCCATACCNGGAGGGTGGAGGGTGAATCCAAGAGGATTTCATGGCTGAAGTGGAGCTAAAAACTGAAAGCTGGGCCTGTGGGAGTCTGGACAGGAAATAGGGCTGAGCTGGGAGTCAGATGTTTCTTGAATCCTTGGTGCAGCCTTGACCTATTGATCCAGTCCCTAGGTCAGGAAAATTCCCCTCCCCCCCCACCCCATACCTGTCTCTCTTCTCCATCTCTCTCTCTCCTTCTCTTCCTCTCTTTTCCTAGTCCTCCATTCTCTGACTATTTTCCACACTCCCTTTAAGACTCAAGTGCTGTTGGACTCTAGAGCCCTAACCCCTTGCCCCTTCGACAGACAACCTCACCCCAAACCTCCAACTCCCTCACCCCTCCAACCCCCTGACCCCCAACTCAGCCCCCTCATGCCCTACCCTCGATTTCTCCAAAGCATGTTTTTATCTCACACTTTCTGGATCGTCTTTAACTAAATCAGGCCCTACCTACCACCAGCTGTGAATTCCTTAAGATTAGGGGCAACACTGGCTGTTTCCACCTATGCAATTGTAAACATCTCCACAGTTACTGGGCTTCACTTGTTTTCAGTTTAGATTAAGGCACAGGTGGGAGTCCTAACTGTGGTGACCAATTAGAAAACTGGTGGAGTTAATTTAGGGACATTTTCTAGAAGTGATTCTAGTTGGATAAATTAAAATTTCAGTAACCAAATCAAATATTTCATAACTGGGAGTGAAGACACAGAACTTTTTGTGCAGCTCTGAGAGACAAATAATCAGGGTAGTGCCGTTTATTTAATCCCTGCTTTGGCACCTGATGCAGAGTCAACTCACTGGAAAAGAGCCTGATGCTGGGAAAGACTGAGGGCAGAGGAGAGGCGGCAACAGAGGATGAGATGGTTGGATGGCATCACTCGGTGGACCTGAGTTTGAGCAAACTCCAGGAGGTGGTGAAGGACAGGTGAGCCTGGTGTGCTGCAGTCCATGGGGTTGCAAAGAGTTGGACACGACTGAGCGACTGAACAACAACAAATCCCTGCTTCCTGATCCCAAATTGAAACAGAAGAGGAAGCAATTGTTCTCTTACCTTGGGCCCTCTGGACCCACTCATTTTATTTCATAGCAAAGATTCCTTATACCATCATCCTCATTCATCTCCTACAGATCTTTGCTATTCATTAACTTCAGTAAAGCTGGTTCTCAAAGGTTACGCGGGGTATCCAAATCATCTGAGCCAAGAATTTGTTTTGGTGACAAAATCATAGCCATTGTTTCTGTGGCACTTTATGCTCTTCCAGGCACAGCTAAATTCTTTACAAAGATGACATTGCGTTGTCACACAAAGCTTCTTTTAATAGTACTTACCACAATTTTATATTTTGAACTTACAGTGTATGATTATATGTTTGCTGAGGAACAAAAGAAAACAGGCACAAACAATCATTGGTCATGGAGATGGATAGACTATTATCATCTCTGATGATGAAACCAAGGCTTTGAGAGCTCAGGAAATAGAACTGTAGGTGGAACCAGGTTTGAAGTCCATGTTGTCAAGTGTCAGAGTTCATCAGAGCTTCACCAGTGGAGACTGCAACCACTCTTTCAGAACCCTGAGCCTTGTTAAGATAGAGGAGCCCAAAAGGAAGCAGAAAGATTCCACCTGGAGAAGCTCAGAGTTGTAAAGAAGACAACGCTGTACCAAATGAAGAGTGCAGATGGAAAACGTGGGTCTTTGGTGAGTTTCATTGAACTGACCTATTTACCCAATGCCTACCTTTACCTCACCTATTGGAATGTGAGCTAGAGAAATATGTTTAAAGTCACTTTATTGTTTTTGATTATTTAACAAAATTAGTTTTAGTTTTTTTTCTGCAATGCTTTTTTGCCACATGTGGCATGTGAGATCTTAGCTCCCCCACCAGGAATTGAACCTCCCTCCTGCAGTGGAAGTGCCGTCTTAACTGCTGGACCCCAGAGAAGTCCCTAAAGTCACTTTAAATTGGGTTTCGTTGTGGTCAAAAGCCTCCTGAAATAAGCTCGTTTCAATTTCTTATTCAAAATGTTAAAATGATTAAGAATTAACTCAGTGTCTTAGCATAGCATGTGAGTACTTTCTGTCACACTCAGCCATGCGTTATATTCTGGCTGAGCTGGACTGCTTGCTCTCACCATAGCCTTTGCTGTCCCGCAGTCCACTCTGCCTTCCTCCTGCACTTTCTCCTTAGTTCTGTTTGCCATATACTTGTGCTGTGGTTAGTCGCTCAGCTGTGTCCGACTCTTTGCTACCTGATGGGATTCTCCAGGGAAGAATACAGGAGTGGGTTGCTGTGCCCTCCTCCAGGGGATCTTCCCAACCTAGGGATCGAACCCAGGTCTCCTGCACTGTAGGTGGATCCTTTACTGTCTGAGCCACCAGGGATGCCCATGTCATATACAAAAGTCTCTTCCTTACTGAATGATAAACTCCTTAAAGGCAGGAATTGGTTTCATCTTTGTGTTTCACTGTACATTTCTTGTTGTAGAGTCCATGTGGAGATTATGGTACTGAGCTGAATTCTACAATGTGTGACCTCAAACTTTTGTGTTAGTAACTCCTTACCCAGGTAGCTCAGGCTTCCCCTGTGTCTTAATGGTAAAGAATCCACCTGCCAATGCAGGGGATGTGAGTTTGATCCGTGGGTTGGGGTCAGGAAGATCCCCTGGATATGGAAATGGCAAGCCACTCCAGTATTTTTGCCGGGAAAATCCCATGGACAGAGGAGCCTGACGGGCTACAGTCCATGTGGTCACAAAAGAGACACGACTTAGCGACTAAACAATAATAAATTCCTTATAAAATAATAAGGATAATGCCCTCCTCAATTCCATGAGAACTTGCTCTTGGAAGATGTAATATGCTATTCTGTGATTCATATTTTTTTTTAGTAATTTTAAAAAGAATTAACTTAGTCTCACTCCTGTGGGCCTGTGTGTTTCCACACGGAAGTTCTATTCTAAACTTCAGAGGCCAGTGTTGAGCATTGGCTGTTTAACACTCCATTTTCCTCAAACTTAAGCCCCACAGACAGTGGATTATAAAACTTTTGAGTTAAATTTATAATGTACTTCAATTCTTGACTGGGAAAATAATTTTCTCTTGCTTGATACAGGATTTCCTCAACATTCATTTTTAGGTGAGATGTGTTGACCTAAAGCAAACTGACTGCCAGATATTTCTCCAGGAAAGATGGAATTTATTCAGTATCAGCAAGAATTGTTATGTATCATTGTTAATTTAGAGTCAATAATTATGGGTAAGATATAATAATAGTGTTTATAAGTTAGAACCCGGCAAGGAGATGGAAACCCCAGAGTAATTTGTAAAGGGAAAGCTTAATATGAAGAATTATTCACTGTTTTCATAGAAAACTAGTGAAAAGGGATCAAAAGAGTTCTAAAGAATGCCCCGAGGATGAAGTATCCAAGGAAGGAGACTCTTCCCAAGACTGTGACTCATTTCTCTGTGAGGCAGTTGCTGCCCAATGGATAACGGAGAGGCTTCCTGAGTGCCCAGGCCAGCCCTTGGTCCATCCTCAGCAAGCCGAGGTCATGAACAGTGGGGGCTGGGACTCCTGAGCTAGAAGGCTTCTGCAGTGATGCTAGTAGGCTGAGGCTAGCAGGTAGGACTGCCTGCTGGGAGGCTACCTGAGGAAGCTGCTGTTGAACTGGCTGGGCAGCTAGTTGGATACTGGCTGGACTTACCAGAAAATTGCCAGGAAGTCACCAGCAAGAGGTATTGAGCTCTCTGGGCACCGACAGAACCCAGCTAAATCCAGCCGTGAGGCTGTGAAATGAACTTGCAGATGTGTAGGTAGCTGGAGAGACTATAGAACACTCCAGAAGCTGCTGCCTGGAGATGATGAGATGCCAGTAAACTCAGCTAGGATGACTCCAGAACTCACCTACAAACTGCTTTGGGAGGTACTGCTGCAGTTACTGCTGGAAATGCTATTGGGGCTGAAAAGACTTCTACAGGAGTGCTGCTGAAAGTCACTGAAGGTGAGCTCCACTGGATGTCCTGCATGTTAGCCCAACATTTCAGGAGAAAGAAGGCACAGGGAAGGCACACATTGTGCCACACACACAGAAGGCACAACATCGCAGGAGAAAGAAGGCACACAGGAACCAGGAAGAGGCAGCCCCACCTCCTGCAGTGTCCCTCCAGCGCCCTCTATTGACCAATGTTAATATGCCATATGGAAAGAAGTATTTCAGTATCACAAGCAGGCAAAGAACGATGGATTTGGAGTTGAGAATCAAAAAATTAATAACTAACTGGCACTGTGCTTTTGTCAAAATCATTATATTAAAATTATCTCTTTATTTATTTGTCTCTTCCACTAGCAGATGATATGCAAGGGTTTTCAAGGAAAATTTTTATGCATGGCATAGACTTTGGCGCATGTTATATATTTAGTAAACATTTATCAAAAGGTGGTACTACATTACATAAATATTGCATCCTGCACTGAAAGGCTCACTTGGACTGACAAGCCCTAGGTATGCCCAAGTTTATTTGGCATGAAGGGAGTTATTTCTGTTATTGTCATCATTTACACAAAGAAGCAAAATTACCTTACTGGCAGTTGTCTCATTGGATATCTGTAGAGTCACTGTTTTCTAAAAGTGAACTTATTTTAGTTCCTTGAAATTTTGCTTGAAGTTGACTGACAAAATCTTCCATGAATCACTAGGATTAAAAAAAAAAATCCCCCTTCTTTTGAGAGGAAGAATATTCTACTCAGAAATATATTGAGGGAAAAGAGCAAATAGACTAGTAAGCTGAAAGATGCCCATTTTACAGATTTTAGTAAAATAGAAAAAATAAGACTCACATATAACAGAAGTTGTGTGCTTCAGTACGTGTCAACAAGATCCACTTCTGTGACATTCTGACTTAAAGACTGAATTTCATCTCATGTTGAAGATATCTGCACTGAATGAGTTTGGGAGTTGAATAAAGAGGTGAATTTATTTAGTCAATATCAAGTATCAAGTCAATGCTTTGTGTAGGACAGAAATCAAAGTATAGTTAAAATATAGACTTAGCTCCTACAACGAGACCCCCCAAAAGATAGAAATCAATTTCTTCCTCATGCTACACCTGTGAGGTGGGCTCTGCTTCATAAAGTCTTTTGGGAAGGAGCTCAGGTTTCTGCTGATGTCATCTTGCCCTGCAGTAGAAGACAGCTCACTGGCAAAAATTTAGCCCAAATTCTCCTGTAGCATTGGTTAGGGACAAGAGGAAGAAACAGTTTTGGCCATGAGTTTGTCCAACGATATGAATCATCTGTCCAAAGTGACTGTTTTTATCAAATCCAGTGGCAAAGCAAGGACATCTTTATTTTCCTGAAGCAGCCATGTTTAAAAATTTCGGTAAAGACACTCTATGCTAGTTTTGCCTTGGGCAGCACCCTCCAGTTCCAGCTCACAGAGAAGAGTGAAAGCAGAGGGTAATTCCCTCTGAAGGAAATGGTGTTGAGGTTGTGCTTGCACTGAGACCCACTGACTGGAACATAGTCATGTAGTCACAAATTTCTGCCAGGTAAAGTGGGAAATGTAGCTGCTAACAAGATGGGGTTTTTACTATCAAAAACAAGGAAGAATAGATACTGAAAGTTAGCAATCTCTGCTACACTAAGATACTCTATTCTGAGATAATTAAAATGTTTACTCAGTTTTAAATACCTTTTATTTAGGAATATGTTGAATGTTCTGTAATAACATTGATTAATATTAGCTATAAAATAGTGTTAACTATTCTGAATATGTTAAGTGCTTAGATAGAGGATCAATGTCAGCCCTCATAGTTTCAGTTACTTTGTTTTATTAAATTGATATATAGGCTGCTAAAAAGATGATCATTCACCTTTAATAAACAAATTGGTAGCTAATGTGCCAAGAAACAAGAAAATACATGAAAAAATGGGGAGAGGAAAATGAAGTAACGGAAATTTCTAAAGAAATATATGGAGTAGGAGCAGAGGTACAAAACTTAATTGAAAAGGCAAAAATTATTAAACAACAGCAAAAAATACCAATAGCCTTGGAGGACAGACAGTAACATCATTAATGTTTGAAAATGTTATCTGGGATAAACCAGAGATATGAAAGCAGGAGCAGAGATGCAAGTTGAAATCACACTGTGATACACTCACTGAAGAGTAAAGTAATGACAGGAATAACCACAATTGAAAAGAAAACGTAAGATATTATATGACAATATTTTACAATACAGTACATATCATGGATTTGATCCCTGGATCAGGAAAATTCCCTGGAGGAGGAAATGGCAACCCACTCCAGTATTGTTGCCTGGAAAATTCTGTGGATATAGGAGCCTGGTGAGCTACAAGTCCATGGTGTTGCAAAGAGCCGGACACAACTGAGCATGCATGCGTGTACGTTTTACAGTACTATGCAAACAAATTTGAAAAACTGAGTAAAATAGATGATCTTACAGAAATTTAAAAATTGTTGACCCCAGAAGAGATATAAAACCTAAACAGATGAGCAACCTCTTAAGAAACACAGGAAGCAATCAGAGAAACCTCAAATAAAAAGTTGTTTTGTGGATGACTTTTTTCAAATTTTTCTAGTACCGAGAATGTCAGTGTAATTTAAATTGTTTCAGAGATAGAGAAGAAGGAAGACATCTGTATCCAGAGAAACAGGACCAATAGGATGTGTACATTAGTTCAAGCTGCCATACCAAAATATAGACAGAACGGCCTAACCAACAGGAGGCTGGAAGGCAGAGACCAGGCTGCCAACGGGATCAGGTCTTGGTGAGGGCTCTCCTCCTAGTTTGCAGATAGCCCCCTGCTCACTGTATTCTCTCATCATAAAGGGGGCAAGTTCTCAGGAGTCTCTTCTTATACAGGGCACCAAATCTCATCATGAGGGCTCCACCCTCATGACTTTGTCTAAACCTAATTCCAAAGGCCTCATCTTCAAATACCATCATATTGAGAGTTGGTGCTTAAACATATGAATTTTGGGGGTGCAGTTTCAATCCATGGCAATTTGTGTGTGCATATTGAGAGAGAAAATATTAATGAAAAAAATCCTAAAGAAAATAGTAACATGTTGAATTTAACAGAGGTCGATAGGAAATATGTTTAATTCCAAGAGTAGATTGAAGGACAAAAAAACATGCGATTGTCATGACAGAGCCTGGTAGAACCAGGTGAAAGGAACTGAGAGAAGTGGATACCTTAGCCTGAGAACATGGGAGAAATCCCTGAACTGAGGGATCTGGAGAAGAGGACTCCCAAATTATATGTGTGACCTGATGCAAATCAAGCTTACACCTGACCTGTGCATGTACAGAACAGACTAAAAGAAGCTCAGCAGAGGTTTTGGGAACTGAATTATGATATAAAACAGTACCCAGTTCCCAGACTGGCACACAAAGGGTGCATGTGCAGGGCAGACACACACAGCATAGCAAAGCTTTGAAAACTGAACTGCCAATGGAACCACAGCTCACAGATTGCAAGATAGAACTTTCAGTCTGAATGTTGGCTGATTGCTAACATCAGTCAACATTCTCCATGGGATTTTAACAGGATCCAGAGTCTCACAGCATGATATTCAAAATGCCCATGGTACATTTGAATTTATAAAAAATTACCAGAAAAATATGACCGCAACTTAAAGGAAAAGCTAATCAACAGATGCCAACCCTGAATCAACCAGATGTTGGAATTATCAAAACTACTACTTAGGAATCAAAGACTGGAATAGTGATGTATGCAACAATGTGGATGAGTCTCAGTTTTATATGTTACATATGAAATAGGGTACGTTCTCTGTGATTCCATTTATATGGCAGTCTGGAAAACTACAGAGATGGTGAACAGAGCAGAGGTTGCCGGTGGTTAGAAGTATGAGAAAGGACAGGCTGTAAAGGAGGGGCAGGATGGAGACTGCCGCCTTGATGGCAGTTTGACTCCATGTGTTTGCCAGTAAGTAGAATGAACTTCTTGTGTAAATTTAAAGTAAATGTTAAAAATACTCTAAAAACTTATTCTTTCCTCCTCCTGGGTAATGCTAATATTACCCAGTATTTTCATATCACCTTGGTTTTATAGCTATGAATTGGTCATCATATTTCTTATTCTTTTTTATACTCAACCTTTTTAAGATTTACCAATATGTAAAATGGTTTTTTTCCTTCTTGCCTCTCTTTCCTTTCTGCAATTACTCTTCTCTCTGAAATAGAGATACTTCCCTTAATAGTTTGTTCAGCAACATTTAACTAAATTTACTCATTATTATCCAAATAACCCTTTAAATTGGTCTCATATTTGAATGATAGCTTATCTGAATATAATATCTAGATTCTCAGTTATTATGAATATTATAACTACATTATTTCATTGTCTTCTTGCAGCTATTGATGCTATTTTTGGTGAGAGTTGGACCATAAAGAAGGCTGAGCACTGAAGAATTGATGCTTTTGAACTGTGGTGATGAAGAAGACTCTCGAAAGTCCCTTGGACTGCAAGGAGATCAAACCAATCAATCCTAAAGGAAATCAACCCTGAATATTCACTGGAAGCTCCAATACTTTGGCCACCTGATGTGAAGAGCCAACTCATTGGAAAAGACCCCACTGCTAGGAGAGACTGAGGGCAGGAGGAAAAGGGGGCGACAGAGGATGAGATGCTTGGATGGTATCACCAACTCAATGGACACGAATTTGAGCAAACTCCCGGAGATGGTGAAATACGGGGAAACCTGGCGTGCTGCAGTCCCTGGGGTCTCAAAGAGTCGGACATAACTGAGTGACTGAACAGTGGCAACAAATGTCACTTATCATTCTGTATATTTTTGTGCCTCATTGCCTAATATCTCCTTTTTATTTCTGAGATTCAGTAGTTTAAGCATGTAGCTTTGCTATCCTCCGGACTTAATTGTTTAGACTTTGAATCTTAGATTTCTAACTTTATTAAACTCTGGAGAGTTCTGTGTTTATGCATGCGTGCTCAATTGCTTCAGTCATGTCCAACTCTTAACGACCCCATGAACTGTAGCACACCAGGATCTTCTGTCTATAGTATTCTCCAGGCAAGAATACTAACGTTTCCATTTCCTTCTCCAGGGGATCTTCCTGATCTAGGGATCTAACCCACGTCTCATGTGGCTCTTGCATTGGAATGCAGGTTCTTTACCACTAGCATCACCTGGGATGCCCTCTTCTATGTTCATATCATTTACAAAATTTGCCTCTCTTCTATTCTCGCTAATGTCTTCTCACGGTGTACCAGTTACACATATGTCGAACCCTCTCATTCTATCCTGCATGTCTGTTCATTTCTTTTTCACGTTATTTTTATCATATTGTCCATAGTTTTCTCAGTAAAATCTACCAATGCACTAATACTCTTTCTATATTCATATAATCTTAAGTTTAACATATTCAATAATTGTTAAATTCTAGTGCCTATATTTGGAGAAGGTGATGGCACCCCACTCCAATACTCTTGCCTAGAAAATCCCATGGATGGAGGAGGCTGGTAGGGTGCAGTCCATGGGGTCGCAAAGAGTCAGATACGGCTGAGTGACTTCACTTTCACTTTTCACTTTTGTGCACTGGAGAAGGAAATGGCAACCCACTCCACTGTTCTTGCCTGGAGAATCCCAGGGATGGGGGAGCCTGGTGGGCTGATGTCTATGGGGTCACACAGAGTTGGACACGACTGAAGCGACTTAGCAGCAGCAGCAGTGACTATATTTCTTTTGGAGAAGGAAATGGCAACCTCCTCTAGTATTCTTGCCTGGAGATTCCCCATGGATAGGAGAGCCTAGTGGGCTACAATGCATGAGGTCACAAAGAGTCAGACGCAACTTAGGAACTAAACCACCAACCACCATATTCAGTAACTTAAATTCTAGGGGATATATTTTTCTACAAATTTCTTTTTTCTTTTTAAAATTTGCTTGGCAATTTTCATAGTAACATATCTTTCTCATGTCCTTGTTTGTTTAGTTTATATACTTTAACATGTTTATTTTATTGTTGTGTCTGATAATCTTTTTCTTGGAGGTGGGGTCCAATCATACCTTTTTTTCTCTGCTGCTGATCTTTTTCATGGTAGATTTTTTTCCATGTATGTCTTAGAATGTTAGAATGTGAACATATCTTCCCAGGACTTAATGTGTGTGGTAATCCTATGTAATTTGATTTAAGGTATCCTAGGATCATAACTAGTCTAGGTTCATATTTATGTTAATTTGTTGGTATGTAGTTCGCAGACTTACAATGATAATGTCAATTCAAACCTCAAAATTGTGTGATCAGGTCTATGATCATAAATTTACAATGTTATTAACTTTTTTTTAGCAAAAGCCTTGGCTGAGACCAAAAGTTTTCCTTGTCACCTTCCTATGTTAGGGACAGGTAACTTTTAGTTTACCTTTTCCATATGTGTAAATAATTTCTAACTGCCTATCTTTTTGTAGACTCAATTCCCTACATGCCATTTCAGCATGGATTTATGCTCAGTTAATTTCCAAACTGTAATCAGAAATCTTCCAGCAAACAAAAGCCCAGGTCCAGACGGCTTCACAGCTGAATTCTACCAAAAATTTCGAGAAGAGCTAACACCTATCCTACTCAAACTCTTCCAGAAAATTGCAGAGGAAGGTAAACTTCCAAACTCATTCTATGAGGCCACCATCACCCTAATTTTTTTAGCAAAAGCCTTGGCTGAGACCAAAAGTTTTCCTTGTCACCTTCCTATGTTAGGGACAGGTAACTTTTAGTTTACCTTTTCCATATGTGTAAATAATTTCTAACTGCCTATCTTTTTGTAGACTCAATTCCCTACATGCCATTTCAGCATGGATTTATGCTCAGTTAATTTCCAAGCCTCTGGTTAATCAGGATTTACAAACCCCTCTTTGAAAGACATTTTTTTTCATTCAGTTTCCTTTCTTTCCTTTTTGTCCTCTGGAGACTTCCCCCATTTTCTTGTGAGTGTAGCTGTGTATGTTAAAATAATGTTTGCTGTCTTTCATTTATAATTTCTGTAATTTTGCATTGAAAAGCTTTTCATTTACTGTCCTATTTTCAGAAAACCTTTTCTTTTTTAAGATGATATTAAACCATATTAATTTGTCCACAGCTTTACAAACTCTTTTTAAAATATTTTGGTATTAATTTTGAAGGTATTTTAATAGCTTCAAATCAGGACAAAATTATACAACATGGCCAATAAATGGTTCATGTGAAAAGACTAAAACTCTAGATTAATAAACAATGTAGCAATCTAGGATTTTTGCAACCGGTTTCTTTGAAAGAAAACTGAATACAGAAATGCTCAGAGTAATATTGTGTAAATAACTTGACTTCTTCTTAGGCAAAATCCTTCATTATGAGATCTTAATTCTAACAAGATAACTGGCATAGAAATTTGAAGGTCTAGTGTGCAAATCAGTGGTTCTGGATGTTTGCTGTTCATCAGTTCTTAGAGACATAAAAATGATTTATCTCAATGTTGGCAGGGCTGCAAGGAAAAGGGTAAATGCTTTTATGGCTGATGGTAATATAAATGGGTGCCATTTTTCTAACCATCAAGAAGGTAATATGTAACAAGATCTTAAAAATACATTTATATCTTCTGACAAAAGAATGCTACTCCTGACTATATGTCTTCCTCCTGTTTTCTTAGAAGTGTTCAGTGGTGTCTATGTGTAAAAATCAGAAATTTATATACATTAAAAACATAAAATTCAGTAGAACCTAATTATTTTTATTAATAAAATTGATGTAATTTTAAAATGAGTAAAACATATCAATTTTATTAATAAAAATAATTAGGTTCTACTGAATTTTGTTTTTAATGCATTTATTATACATTGCTGATTTTTACACACAGATACCACTGAACACTTCTATGAACATGAAAGAAAGATATATAATTCAGGTATAGGATTCTTTGGTCAGATGATATAAATGTAGTTTTAAGATCTTGTTACATATTACCTTCTTGATGGTTAGAAAAATGGCACCCATTTATATTACCATCAGTCATAAAGGCATTTATTAATAAAATTGGTGTAACTTTTAAATGAGTAGAACTTAAAAACATGACAACAATTGAAGCTAAAGTGAAAAAGGAAGATAGTTTACCGGCCCTCATTATCATGACCTGGCCTTNTACCTTCTTGATGGTTAGAAAAATGGCACCCATTTATATTACCATCAGTCATAAAGGCATTTATTAATAAAATTGGTGTAACTTTTAAATGAGTAGAACTTAAAAACATGACAACAATTGAAGCTAAAGTGAAAAAGGAAGATAGTTTACCGGCCCTCATTATCATGACCTGGCCTTTTCCTTTTCTTAAAAAAATATGTAATCTGATTTCTTTTCTATGATTTTTGTTTGGCTGAAATGATAAGTATTATAACTGATTTATTGAACACTTAAAAGATTAGCACATATCTCTATTCATTAACACATGTTTAAATAAACTTCTCTAAAGTAGGTGAAATGAGATAACTATTAAGGCATCATGTGCTAAACAGTAAACAAGGCATTAGATAGTCATGATAAAGTAATAGAATATAATAGCAACTGATATTTTATTGTTATTATTCCAAAGACAAACTGTCCTCAAACTGAGGTGACCTGTGGTCCTGTGTCAAGAATTGCCCTGCACCCACAGGTGAGAGTTTTCTAGTACCTCAGAGTGTCCTTCAAGTTACAATTTCTTCCCATCTAAATTTGTGTGTAACAACAGGGAAGGAGAATGGATTTCACAAAGATATTTGGGGCACATTTTCTTCAGGCCCTTGAGAACTATTACTTAGAATGTGACTTGCAAATAAAGCACAGAAACACTGGCTTGAGATGACTCTGAATTTCTAGTAGTAATTAAGAGAATTCCCATCCATGTAGCACTTTCTTTTCCCATACACCTTTTATCGATGCTACCTTTCTAGGTGTGAATCCTTGTATGGAGCAGTAGGGTACATATTATGATTACTATTAACACAACTGAACACACACACATATGATTACTATCACTATCACTATTACTATGTGCTGTGCTGTGCTACGTTGCTTCAGTTGTGTCCAGCTCTGGGTGATCCTGTGAACTGTAGACCTCCAGGATCCTCTGTCCATGGGATTCTCCAGGCAAGAACACTGGAGTGGGTTGCCATGCCCTCCTCCAGGGGATAATTAAGAGAATTCCCATCCATGTAGCACTTTCTTTTCCCATACACCTTTTATCGATGCTACCTTTCTAGGTGTGAATCCTTGTATGGAGCAGTAGGGTACATATTATGATTACTATTAACACAACTGAACACACACACATATGATTACTATCACTATCACTATTACTATGTGCTGTGCTGTGCTACGTTGCTTCAGTTGTGTCCAGCTCTGGGTGATCCTGTGAACTGTAGACCTCCAGGATCCTCTGTCCATGGGATTCTCCAGGCAAGAACACTGGAGTGGGTTGCCATGCCCTCCTCCAGGGGGTCTTCCCGACCCTGGGATCCAACCCATGTCTCTTACCTCTTCTGCCCTGGCAGGCAGGTTCTTCACCGCTAGTGCTGCCTAGAAAGCCCTACTATACTACTACTACTACTACTGTTATTGTTACAGTTACTCAAGTGTGCACTGAAATCCAAACTAACCTTTCCCTGTCTGGGGTTTGACTCTGCAGTGGAGCTGTAACACATAGGGAAGGAAGCCCCATGAGTCGTTTCAGATACAGATGTCTCTGAGTTCTCACTAAAATGCATTTTTAGTGTCTGTTTCCAGGAGCACATATCTTCCTTCATAAATACTTTCCAGATGTGTTCCTCTTGTTTGTAATATAAAAATACACTCATTTCAAAAAAAAAAACAAACTGCGAATAGTGTAACATTTTAACTAAAAATGATCTCGTACTACAATTTATTAAAAACTCAAAATGTAAAACCAGCTATAGACACAATCTGTAACTATCACATACCCCCTCCAAATTAGATGTATAACCCTTTTCGCAGCAGAATGGAAATATGTAACCCATTCTGCATCTTGAGTTTCAACACATTCTCTGCCCCCATCTAACAAAATTGCCATGCATCCTGTAATTTTGTCCCTGTGTTTCTCAATCAGTTTCATTCCTCCTGACTCAGAACTTTGGCACACCTTTATGTTTTTGTGTCATAACCTTGTGTTGATTTATTATGTTCTCCTTAGTGTTACTCCTCCAAGTTCAGGCTAGCCCTCAATGTTTCCCTAAACACAGGTGGCATTTGTTCATTCAGTAAACTGAAGGATAGTCTAACATCTATGTAAGAAGTCATCAAATGCACTGCTACATTCCACACAGCTGGGCAACTGTTTCTCACCCACACAGGACAAGACAGCAGCCTTGTTCCCATACCAGGCATGGAAGTCTGGAAGAAGGTGTGACCTCTGAAAAATGGGCCAGTTAGCAAAAAAGCAAAATGGCTGTCTGGAGAAGCCTTACAAATAGCACTGAAAAGAAGAGAGGCGAAAAGCAAAGGAGAAAAGAAAAGATATAAGCATCTGAATGCAGAGTTCCAAAGAATAGCAAGAAGAGATAAGAAATCCTTCTTCAGCAATCAATGCAAAGAAATAGAGGAAAACAGCAGAATGGGAAAGACTAGAGATCTCTTCAAGAGAATTGGAGATACCAAGGGAACATTTCATGCAAAGATGGGCTCGATAAAGGATAGAAATGGTATGGACCTAACAGAAGCAGAAGATATTAAGAAGAGGTGGCAAGAATACACAGAAGAACTGTACAGAAAAGATCTTCACGACCCAGATAATCATGAGGATGTGATCACTAATTTAGAGCCAGACATCTTGGAATGTGAAGTCAAGTGGGCCTTAGAAAGCATCACTAAGAACAAAGCTAGTGGAGGTGATGGAATTCCCGTTGAGCTGTTTCAAATCCTGGAAGATGATGCTGTGAAAGTGCTGCACTCAATATGCCAGCAAATTTGGAAAACTCAGCAGTGGCCACAGGACTGGAAAAGGTCAGTTTTCATTCCAATTCCAAAGAAAGGCAATGCCAAAGAATGCTCAAACTACCGCACAATTGCACTCATCTCACA
>SJYX01018377.1:37093-72451 GCA_006410675.1 Oreotragus oreotragus
GACAGCTTTAGAGAAATGTCTGTTTAGGTTTTCTGCCTTTTTTTTTTTTTTTCCCCTAGATGTTGAGCTGTATGAGCTATTTGTATATTTTGGAAATTATTTGCTTGTTAGTTACATCATTTTCAAGTATTTTCTCCCAGTTCATATGTTGTGTTTTCATTTTGTTTATGGTTTCTTTGCTGTTCAAAAGCTTTTACATTTAATTAGGTCACATTTGTTTATTTTTGTTTTTCGTTACCCTAGGAGATGGATCTAAAGAAATACTGTTGTGATTTATTTCAAAGAGTCTCCTGCCTCAGTTTCTTCTAGGTGTTTCATAATACCTGGCCTTGAGTTTACATTTTTAATCCATTTCGAGTTAATTTTTGTATAAAGTGTTAGAAAATACTCTAATTATATTATTTTACCTCTAGCTGTCCATTTTTCCTAGCACCAATTATTGAAGAGACTGCCTTTTCTATGTTGTATATTCTTGACTCCTTTGCTGTGGATTAATTAAACATAAGTCCCTAGATTTCTTTCTGAACTTTCCACGCTGTTCCATTGATATATGTGTCCGTTTTTGTGCTAGTACTATAATGTTTTTTTACTGTAGCTTTGTAGTATAATATGAGATTAGAGAGCATGATTTGTCCAGCTCCATTCTTCTTCCTCAAGATTATTTTGGCTATTTGGGAGTCTTTTGAGTTCCCATGCAAACTCAAAAAGTTTTTGTTCCAGGTCTGTGAAAAATGCCATTGCACCGAATCTGTAGATTGCCTTGAGTAGTATGGTCATTTTAACAATCTTAATTCTTCCAATCTAAGAACACAGTATATCTTTCTATCTGTTTGTGTTGTCTTCATTTTCTTTCATCATCATCATACAGTTTTTGAGTACAGGTCTTTTGCCTCCTTGAATAGTTTTATTCCTAGATTTTTTTGTTTTTTTTTTTGGTATGATGGTTAATGAGATTGTTTCCTAAATTTCTCTTCCTGATATCTGTTTCTTTGTCTCAATTTTATGTGACCTTGTGTGTTTCTGTTTCTGTGTCCAAATTTCCCTCCTTTTACAAGTACATGACTTACATTGGATATGGAGCTTATCCTTGTCTTAACTTGAGGATCTTTGCCAAGCCCCCATTTCCACAAAAGGTCACATTCAGAAATTCCAAGTGATCTTAAAGTTTGCAGGGACATGGTTCAATTCAGTAAAGAGGTTAAAAAAACTGGTTGAAAAACATGGAAATTCCTTTTGGACTAGCTAACTTTAAAATTTTAACTTTCCCAGAAAAAGGCTTTGTACCACTATTGTTAACATTCACTAATCCCATTCCAAATAAAGAAATTTCAGGCTTTATGTAAGTTGTAAGTCATGCTTGGGTCTTCTTTTTCATGGAGGAGAGCCAAACATGAGGGTTTTGAGGGCCAAGTTCAGAATCTCTTATTTGTTAAAGGAATAGAAAAGAAAACTAGTTTAATGAATAAGTTATCAGGAAAATTGACATCAGCAACATAAACCTAAATTCAGTATGAGCTAGACAGCCATTTATGCCTGTGAGGATATCAGTTCCTTTTAGACACCAGCTTGATCAAACAAAACAAAGAACAAAATACATCCTGATCTCTCTTCTTTTCTTAGGACATTTTATTGCAGAGGTAGATTGGCTTAAATGATTGGTGCCCCTTGCCAAAGGTCTTTGTGTAAATATCAGGTTTTGTTTTCGGTCTATGTGACATCAAATCTTCTTCCTTTCCAGGTGATTGTGTTGGCACCCAGACATGAACTTCCTTCATCAGTCACAAATCAAACTCCTATACCAACTGGACTGAACATTCACTAAAGACAGACTTCCTGAAAGGAAAAGAACTGGCACATGATACTCCAGACAGGCTGCCAATACTGTCTTTTAATTTCTGTACGTCATTTTATGCTATTCCTTTATAATGTGTAACTGGTCACCCAGAGACTACCCTTCCTTTTCAGTACATTCTACCCCAAAGCAAATCAAAGACTGTCACACTACATACATTGTGAAACTTAAGCCTACCAATGTAACAGAAATTTAATGAAAACAGAAAGAACCATTTATAGTTATTAAGATACCATTCATCCATTTAGTTATTTATTCATTTTTTTAATTATTGCACTCCTACTACATGCCAGATATCTTTGCATATGAAGAGGTTACAATCTGATTTCATTTTTATTAAAATATAGTGTTAGTAAAATAACAAATTTTATTTTATAGGATTTTTAATGGTTTTAGTCTTGTACATAAAACACTAGCATAACACTTGATTAGTCTACCTTGAATAAATTGTGCAAAAACATTTTGCATGTGAGGTGTTTCTCTGGAATGTTAGCACAGACAAACCTCTAAGAGTATACATTTTCAATGGGAAAATGCAGGAAATCCTTCACTGAATAAAAAATAATTCACCTTCGTCACAGAAATGTTAAGTATAATTTTGAACTTCATAAGGGTCTACAATATTGCTTATTTTAATGAAAATTTTCACCAAGAATAGATTATCATCCTGCATCTGGGAACATAGAATTGTCTTCCAAGTAACTTCAACTATGTGCTAATTCATTCATTTTCTTTTGCTTGTTATGCTATTATGGTGATTTGGTGTCTTATGCCATGCTAATTTGTTCCTCTACTTTAAAAACTCAAAATAAATTAAACTGATGAACAAACACACAATTTGCTAATTAGCATCATAACAATTATCATAATAAGGCAAAGAAAATCAAAGAGAAGTAACATATAATCTTAATTTATTATCAGTGTGAAGAAAGCATAACTGGCACTAATCCCCTGCAAGAAAATCCTGCATAGAGAAGTCTGAATCTTTCAGAAGATCTTTGTTCCTGCTTCATTAACACCCATTAAGATATGTGCTTAAACAATACTACTGACTTTCAATATATTTAAGGAAAAAGAATCCTTACAAAGTAAAGAAAAAGAAAAGAATGAATCAAAATGTAAAGGACATCAATTAAAATTTTTCACTTTACTTAATTTCATTAACTGAATTTTTATATAATCCAATTATAAATCTAAAAAGTTCTGGTTTCTTTGGTGACTTGAATTTTCACCTTTAAAGTGTGGTCAATCTGTTACACATCCATGCACAAATCCTTAGAGCCACATCATTTTTGTTCACACAGTTCTGAACAAATAACAGTGAATCTCTTCCATTTCAGTACACAAAATGCTGTTTCTTTTCTCTTTTTTATCTATGACAATATATTATAGGTTATATAGTAAGGAAAAAATGCAAAGTAGAGGACACAAAATGTGGATACTAATTCTAAATAGGTGATTAACTTTTTCAGTTGAATGGAGTATGAAAAATAATTCCAGATTTTCTTTTTATTTCTTATAGTTGTACAAGCAAGGAAATTCAATGGCAATTGACTCTTAAGAATAAAATTAATCTGTATTATTTTAATTTAGCTTGTTACTAATTTGCAATAATGTCCTCTATGTTTGCAGTACAAGATTTCATCCTTCAAAAATTTACAACCAACAGTTTTAAAAAATATGTTATTCAGTTCAGTTCAGTCGCTCAGTCATGTCCGACTCTTTGCAACTCCATGCACTGCCACATGTCAGGCTTCCCAGACCATCACTAACTCCCAGGGCTTGCTCAAACTCATGTCCATCAAGTCAGTGATTGCATCCAACCAACTCATCCTCTGTCATCCGCTTCTCCTCCTGCCTTCAATCTTTTCTAGCATCAGTGTCTTTTAAAATGAGTCAGTTCTTCAGGTGGCCAAAGTATTGGAGCTTCAGCTTCAGTATCAGTCCTTCCAATGAATATTCAGCATGGGTTTCCTTTAGGATTGACTGATTTGATCTCCTGGTAGTCCAAAGGGCTCTCAAGAGTCTTCTCCAACACCATAGTTCAAAGCATCAATTCTTCGGAGCTCAGCTTTCTTGATGATCCAACTCTCACATCCATACACAACTACTGGTAAAACCATAGCTTTGATCAGATGGACTTTTGTTGGCAAAGTAATGTCTCTGCTTTTTACTATTCTGTCTATGTTTGTCATAGCTTTTCTTTCAAGGAGTGTCTTTTAATTTCATGTCTGCAGTCACCATCTGTAGTGATTTCAGAGCCCAAGAAAATAAAGTCCCTCACTTTTTCCATTGTTTCCCAATTTATTTGCCATGAAGTGATGGATGGTCTTGGCAACTCTCAGCGATCCCAGCAATTCCCTGCCGTCGACTGGTGGTTCCTATGGATCAGCACGCGGTGCCAACCCGGGCATGCTTCTAGACCCCTGGGAAAACCGCAGGAGCTTGCAGAATGTGATGCAAGCCAGTCAGCGATGCCTTGTGCAGCTTTCTTCTTTAGAGGGTTTTGGGATTTCCAGGTTGCTTCTCATGTTTGCGAACGTTCTTTGGATATTCGAGTGGCAGTTGCATTTTCTCCAGGATATGCAGGTGAATGTGGATCAGTTCAAGGAGCGGTGGCTGCATGGGTGCAGGAGAACCAAGAGGAGCTACTCCACATTCAAGGTCAGGAGGGGTGGCTGTGAGGAGATATCCCTCATCCAAGGTAAGGAGCAGCAGCTGCACTTTGCTGGAGCAGCCATGAAGAGATGCCCCACATCGATGGTAAGAGAAACCCAAGTAAGACTAAAGGTGTTGCGAGAGGCATCAGAGGGCAGACACACAAACCATAATCACAGAAAACTAGTCAATCTAATCACNTGGCCACCTCATGCGAAGAGTTGACTCATTGGAAAAGACTCTGATGCTGGGAGGGATCGGGGGCAGGAGGAGAAGGGGACGACTGAGGATGAGATGGCTGGATGGCATCATGGACTCGATGGACGTGAGTCTGAGTGAACTCCAGGAGATGGTGATGGACAGGGAGGCCTGGCATGCTGTGATTCATGGGGTCGCAAAGAGTCGGACATGACTGAGCGACTGAACTGAACTGAACTGAAGAAGATGTAAGCAGACTGGGTACTGAAGCTTGCAGATTTTATTCTCCATTCCTAGGATTCTGAAAGCCATTTTTCAAAACCAGTGAAGATCATTTGGTATAAAACCTGGGACCTTTCCTTAAAAGGTAGAGCTTGCAATCACTTGGACAGGACAGAATAAAAACAGGTGCCCCCACCCCCATCTTTATCTTTCATGGCACAAGCAAAACTGGATGGAGCCTTAGTCTCCCAACCTCCAGATCAGCACTCTTGTAAGCCATGCCAGCCCCATCTTGGGTTCACCCAGAGCAGTCATCTGGATCAGGGATTCTGACCCTCCCCAGCCTTAAAAGGAGCACCTCCAGGCCCACGTGGAATTTAGCAGTGGTCCAGTCCCAGCTCTGGCTCAACTTCTTTTCTCGATTTCCTTTCTTCCTAAGGCAGGAAAGTGGAATGATTTTCTTTAGGAAATTTCTGAGGCCCAGGGAAATTCCTAGAAATACCAACATCAGAGGCTCCACAATTAAGTGACTCAGTTAGATCACCTAGTGATGAATCTCACAGTTACACCTCACTCATGGACCCATAGCTTCCAATCACCCCTCCCTCTACAGTATGCACAGACAAGTAGATATTAACAGGCATTTCAGAAGGCCCTCTAATATAAAAGATATAGACCCAAAAAAAAGTAAGAAAGAAAAATAGAAGCCACTTAGGAGAAAAGTATATTAAATAGGAAGAAAGAAAAAAGTCTGTCATGAATATCTTCAACAGTGAATAGTTTTATATAGTTTTAATAATGTATACCATTGAATGCCAATCCAACATATCAAGCCAAAATTATGATACAACTCTATTGGGAAAAGGGTGGTTGACACACACACACAGAGAAAGAGAAGGAAAGGGAGTTAAGTCCTCACCTTTCCTAGTGGAAAGTCAATAGAAAATGCTTAAAATTGAAAAAATAATAATAATACAGCTTATTATTTATTACCTAAATACCTGGGCTTCCCTGGTGGTTCAGTGGTAAAGAATCTGCCTGCCAGTGCAGGTGATGCAGGTTCAATCCCTGGGTCAGGAAGACCCCCTGGAGGATGAAATGGCAACTCATTCTAGTATTGAAGAATCCCCATGGAGAGAAAGCCTCATAGGCTACAGTCCATGGGGTTCCAAAGAGTCAGACACAACTTAGCATTTGAGCACAAGCACCTAAATTATCAGCTAAAATTTCTGATGATTGCTCCCTCTAGGGAAATGAAGGAAGGATGAGTAGGAGACCAGTGTTGTTTTTCTTAACAAATTTTGTGAAACCTTTTGCTACTTTATATACATGTATAACCTCAACATTTTTTTTTAATTTAAAAAGAAGAGATAAAAAGAAGCCAACAATGGCATATCATTTAGAAAACTTTTTTGAAGTCTATGCAAAAATGATGATGTCTTGAATTAGGATCATGGTAGAGGAAATTAAAAGAACTAGACAGATGGAACTATTTAATTGATTTCTGGCATTGTGATCAGAAAAGATGCTTTGATATGATATGATTTCAACAGATTAAACTTGAAGTCACAGGATCTAAAAATAACTTAGATATAGATATCCAGTTGGAGAGCATGAGACATCCAGAATGACCACTAGGTATTTAGCTTAAGCTAGTGGATAGATGGTGGTGCCATTTGCTGAAGGAGAGAATCAAGGGGGCGGAGCGAGTTTTAGGGGAGAAAATACTGAGTTCACTATTTATTGGTCATGCCACATGGCATGTGGGATCTTAGATTCCCAACTGGGTGTCCAACCCATGCCCCCTGTATTGGAAGCATGAACTCTTGACGGCTGGACTGCCAAGGGAGTCCTGAGTTCACTTCTAGAACGGTTTCATTTAATTTGCTTACGTGCATGCTTAGTCACTCGGTCATGTCTAACTCTTTATGACCCTTTGGACTGTAGCTCATGAGGCTCCTCTGTCCATGGGATCCTCCAGGCAAGAATACTGGAGTGGGTCACTATTCCCTTCTCCAGGGGATCTTCCCAACCCAGGGATCAAACCCAGGTCTCCTGCACCGCAGGTGGATTCTTTATCATCTAAGCCACCCGGGAAGCCCCTATACATTTCCCCAAAAGAAGTAGGGCTGAAAAGTTATTTATATGATCTTCTAGAGCTCAAGACCCATAGTTAAGTTAGAAATTATAGGCAAAAAAATTGACCAAAAGTGATAAAGAAGGCCATGGATATGTATTCTGTTTTCTTGCCCAATAACTCTTTCCCCTCCTCAGAGTTCTTGTGAGGACACGCGTGTGTGTTGGTTGGCACTCACTCTGCTCTACTCCTACTGCAAGGCTAGGACCCAGACTGGCCCTCTAAGTACCCTTTCACTGTGGTCACAGGGCTTTGGTTCAGGAAGAGCATGTAAACTGAGGTGAGTTTATCAGAACCCTTTTAGAAAAAGTGGAAATGGATATAAATGAATATTAATTTCTTTCCTTCTAGAATTCCGAGCCAGGAAAGTCTGGAGCTGCCTGTGGCTCTCTTGTCTATTCAGGGAGTCTGGCTGTGGATGAAGACAACATTGTGTAAATCAGGACAGATTCCTACTATGATTAGTCACCTTCTTGGACTGAGCCAAGTTTCATTCTCTGAATTCCCCACTTATGTGAGCCAGTAGTTTCCCTTCCTAAGATGGTCTGGGTTGCCCTGACAGTGCCCTGTCTTGTGAGTGGATGTGGATAACGTTGTCGTGTGAGAGTGTGAGGGGTTAATAAAGAAAGTATCGGGACCTTACAAGCCTTACAAGCCTACGAGTAGATGAGGAGCTGGCAGGAGAGACGAAGAAGAAACTGTTGAATGGACAGAGGGCGGAGAAGAAAAGGAAGGGAAAACCATGGCAGCCATGAGACAGTGTTTCCAGAAGCAAAAAGGAGTCAACAATATTAACGTGGCCCAAGGTCAATCAACACCTTGGAAAACTGGCTGACCTTGAAAATGTTGGTGAGAGCAGTTTTGCGGAAGTGAAACTTTGTGGAAATGGCTTGGGGGACTGTGTGGGAGTTGGGGAAATTGAATTAATAAATGGTGACAACTCATTCAAAAGCAGAATTTGTTGAAGGAGAGAGATCACATAGAAACTACCAGGGGACGGGTCTAGGGAACATTTCTTTTTCCTTTTTCAGGTTTTTGTTCTAAGAGCATGAGTATAATTAAATACTGATGAAAGGGACCTAGTGAAAAGAGAGAAACTGAAGTAGCAAAGTCTAATAATTTATCATGGGGAATCTACAAGATGTTGGGGAAAATGTAGTCAGGAGCAGCATAGGAGGATAAACTTAGGAAGAGAGAAGGTGGTGATGTTGATGGGTAAGATGAAATTGACTTTATAGGCTTGGAAGAGAGAGCTCCTATCACATGAATTTATTTTCACTGTGAAATAAGAAGCACTGCTGCTGCTGCTGCTAAGTCGCTTCAGTCGTGTCTGACTCTGTGCGACCCCATAGACGGCAGCCCACCAGGCTCCCCTGTTCCTGGGATTCTCCAGGCAAGAACACTGGAGTGGGTTGCCATTTCCTTCTCCAATGCAGGAAAGTGAAAAGTGAAAGTGAACTCGCTCAGTCGTGTCCGACTCTTCGAGACCCCATGGACTGCACCCTACCAGGCTGCTCCGTCCATGGGATTTTCCAGGCAAGAGTACTGGAGTGGGATGCCATCGCCTTCTCCGAATAAGAAGCACAGTTATCTAAGAATGAGGAGATGTGGAAGATTTGACTGAGGTAGGTAAGACCTGAAATGGTCACTGGGCCAACACGTGAGATAATACTGGATTGCTGGGTAGAGCTGAGGGCCTAGATCAGGTTGTGTCCAGGAATTTAAAGAGGCACAATCTGCAGAACCGAAGGAGTTTGTCAAGCAATTAGGGGGCAGTGTGGGTGCAAGCAGGGAGGGAAAGCTGGGTTTGTCTAGGATTTACATAGAATGGCAGTTCAGTCACTGTTTCCTATAGAGTTTGGGGGAAAAATAATACTGGATTGCTGGGTAGAGCTGAGGGCCTAGATCAGGTTGTGTCCAGGAATTTAAAGAGGCACAATCTGCAGAACCGAAGGAGTTTGTCAAGCAATTAGGGGGCAGTGTGGGTGCAAGCAGGGAGGGAAAGCTGGGTTTGTCTAGGATTTACATAGAATGGCAGTTCAGTCACTGTTTCCTATAGAGTTTGGGGGAAACAGTGATTTTGGGGGGCATAAAATTTCTTTCTTTAGAGAACAACCCATCTGTTTTTCTTACCCGAGGGTGTTTCAGGGAAAGTTGATGGAGCCTATTAATTGAACAGTGGGGTGGAGAGTGGAAGGATACATTTTACATCAGGAATAATAAAAATAGGTATTTATCAGGCAGGCTCAGTGGTAAAGAAACCGCCTATTCGCAGTGGTATCAAGCATCCGTGTTCCTACTCTCCTCGTCTTCTACATTCACTATTGTATGTGGCACCCAGGGAGCATTTTGTAGTATTAAACAGTCAGTATCACCCTCATATTTTTTTGTTTACATATCTATATCTCCATATACATAAATCTAGACAATATGAGTAAAGAATAATCTAAATTTTGTAATGACTAGATGAACATTAAAATCTGCAATTGCAAATAGTTCGGTTTTTGTGAAAGTATTTAATGAGATTTTATTAACTTGCCCCCAAGTAAATAATTTCAGGCTAGTTTAAATAATTTTATGTTAAAATTTTAATCAATCATTATAATTTTTATTGTATTTTACTTTATATACCATTTTGAATATTTTAGAACATAACATTTTTGAAAATATGTAGATAAAATTTTAATTTCCACTTTTAATGAAAAAGGTCAAACTGAGTTTAATTTGAATATAATGACATTTTATTTCTTATTCTTTTAGGTTAGTGAGAATGAATCCATATTTCTAGTATGCTAGAAATAGAAAATACAAAAGTAGAGCTTAGGAAGAAAAAGGTGAAAAGCATCAAGAAATAGGAAAGGTTCAAAGAGGCAACTTGCTTACATTTTTAAAAACTCAAAACAATAAAAGTGAGATTTTATTGGCCATAACCCACATAAAATTTACAAACAGGCTATTATAATACTTTATTAAATAAGTATTTAATTACTGACCAAAACACTGAAAATGAAATGAAATTATTAGATTCACTTTAAACAAATCAAATCCCAGCAATAAATTAAGATTTAATGAAAACACTACTATAAGAGATGGGGAATATTATTGCATAAGTACATGATGAAAATAAAATATTTCATAAAATTTTCTTTGCTGCTCCTGCTGCAGTCGCTTCAGTCATGTCCAACTCTGTGCGACCCCATAGACGGCAGCCCACCAGGCTCCCCTGTCCCTGGGATTCTCCAGGCAAGAACACTGGAGTGGGTTGCCATTTCCTTCTCCAATGCATGGAAGTGAAAAGTGAACGTGAAGTCACTCAGTGGTGTCCGACTCTTCATGATCCCATGGACTGTAGCCTACCAGGCTCCTCCGTCTATGGGATTTTCCAGGCAAGAGTACTGGAGTGGGGTGCCATCGCCTTCTCTGAAAATTTTCTTTCATAATGTTTAAATTTTGTAATATTTTTGTTTCATTCCCAACTATGTGTATTGCAAACTTTATTAATTGTTTTGCTATTTTTCAGCTGGGTAGTTTCTCCAAATTTACATTAATTAAATGTAGTTTAGGACCTACAGTGACTCAGTTTGACATTACTGTTACTAGAACACAAATTATAAGAAAATCCTGATTTTAACAACCTAATTGACATTTTGCTTTCTGAAATAAAACCATTAGAAATAAATTGTATGGAATAATTATACAATGATGTATAATTATGGAGCATCTCCACTGTATTACTTACTCAAACATCATCACCTCAATCAACAAAGCACCCGAGCTTGTACAATAATAATACAATAACATTTTCTTGAAATCCTGTTCTCTTCAGGTACGTAAAAGCTTGTTTTACACAGTGTGTACAAATTTTATTGTTAGTACGATATCTTTGTCAAGATGGGGGTAAGCATTTTATTTAACAGTTTGATAGATTTTACTATTTAAATGTTGGCTTATGTGGTATGTGGGTCTCCATTTGTATTCTTCCCACAGATCATTTAGTAATTAACTATGGACTTGAGACTAGTCAAAACTTGTTAAATCAGAACCCATTAACTTAACCACCTGTGGGCTGCCGTCTATGGGGTCACATAGAGTCGGACATGACTGAAGCGACTTAGCAGCAGCAGCAGCAGACTTAATTTAACCAAGGGATTCCAGAGAACTACCTGAAAACCACCCTGAAAACCCCACTGGGATGATTTGGAAAGCAACAATGCAATCAAATTAACCTAAGAGATTCAGCTGTGATAGAAGAAATCAGAAAGGAAGGGCACATGTAAGTACAATGATCTCCAAGTCACTGGCTCACACCAAAACCTTCATGAAACATTGTCTAGAACTGGCTGCTACTGCTGCTAAGTCACTTCAGTCGTGTCCGACTCTGTGCGACCCCATAGACGACAGCCCACCAGGCTCCCCCATCCCTGGGATTCTCCAGGCAAGAATACTGGAGTGGGTAGAGATAGTTAAAAATTCCACCTGGAAAGGGTTTCAGCTAATTATTTTTGATTATATGAAAACCTAGAGTGATGATGAGTTGCTTATTTATTTTTGTTATTATTTTCCCTAAAAAATGATAGCGGTGCTAGTGTGTGGAAGCAATTGAATAAAGGATGCTCTATGTCTCTTACCTGCATCATTTTCTCATTGAAAAATATCTCAGTCTCATTCTACCTGTAATGGAAATAGACTATTTCTTTAGTGCATATAATGGAAAAAAATTACAGCTGTCAGAAATGATAGCCTAGATTACCCTTATAAAGCATTTCCTTAAAGCTGTAAATCACTGGTGTTAGTACAATCTTAAATTTTCTTCTCATTCTTTTTCTTTTCTTCCTGTTTACATTTCTCCCCTCATTTATTTCTTTATATTATTCTCCTTATAAGTGTTTATCCATGCTGTCATTTTGAGTAATGCTTCTCATTAAAAATTTTCTCTTATTTTTCACATTTTGAACATATTAAGCCTGAAAAATCTGGATCTTTGTGATACAGTGACTTCTGTTTAGATGTCCATGTTAGAGAAAAGGATACTTTAAGTTTTGACATTTGAGAAAATTTTTACTTGTATTAAAACATATATGATAATACTTCATAGGATTTTTATTTTAACACGGACAAATATAAGCAAGAAAGCGAAAATAGTGACAATGGTTGAGAGCAGTGGTTTAGGTCACATAGACCTCAATTCAGTCTGAGCTCTCCCTTTACTAGCTGTCTGACATTGAAGAATTTTCTTAATCTGCATTAGCCTGAATTTCTTCATCTGCCAAGTGGGTATAATAAAAGTTTCTGTCTCATAGAGGTGTGAGAATAAAATGATCTATGTACTGTGCTTATAACTGTGTGAAGTACATAGGCAAGTTTGTCAACATTATTACCGATTCCACTGTTATTTTCACTTATTGTTATTAACTGCTTCTGACCTTCTTTTATTGAAGAAGGAAACGGCAACCTACTCCAATACTCTTGCCTGGAGAATCCCATAGACAGGGAGGGTGGTGGGCTACGGTCTGTGGGGTCCCAAAGAATCAGACACGACTGAGCACACAGAGGGCCTTCTTTTGTAAAATAAAGTAAGACAAACCCGCAGTAGAAAATTTAGATGGTGGAGAGGCATAAACTGAAGAGCCTTCTTTTCTTGTGTCTGTTACTCCCTGGCCCTGACCTCTGTTAATGGCTTTTCTTGTGTTCTGCCCCCAAGTTAGGTTGGCAGCCAGCATATATACGGTCCTTTCTGAAACGACAGGCGGATCAGACTTTGCAGCCCATTTTGCTCTTTCGTTATTTATCTTGTGTGCCTTTCTCTATGCACACCTATCGGTCACTCTCAGTATTTGTAATATCTGTGTCATGTCTCATCATAGAAATGTACTATGAGTCACAAAACTGAGCTTCTTTTTCAGTTTTTTATCTTACTATTATGTCTGTAATAGTAAGTAGAATAAGTAGAATTTCTCAACTGAAGCATGCACGTGTTTTCTACTTTGATACCTTTTGCCAGAATTACCCTCCCAAAAGTTTACACTAATTTACTTTAGTGGTATGGATGCATTTGGATATGGTCCTGAAAACATATATATATATATAAATAAGTGATATATAGATTTTTTTAAATTAACTAGAGATATGACTTATGTTATAGCAGGGCCCATGACTTTCTTTGATCATTTTTGAAAGATGTAGACTTTCATGTTTCTAACAATTTACAATCCAGAAGATGCATGTGTGCATATCTGTTTAGAGGAAGTCCACCTATGATAGGCTGGACAATGCCCACCCCTCAAAGATGTCCAGTGAGACTCATCTCAGACGTCTCACCTCCAGAACCAAGATACTGAATTGTGCTGTTTTAAACAACTAAGTATGTGATAATTTGTTACAGCAGTAAGAGAAAACTAATACATCAACCATATATCCCAAGTGAGGATTCAGCTGTTCGGGCCGATGTGCTGTATTGGGATATATGAGAGTACAGCTTTAGAAAGCCAAAAATCCTTTGGTACACAAAGCAGAAAAAAGTGGAGCTAGCCAGGACCCACCCTGTCCTCCCACTGTCATAGTCCTGAAAGCATCTTTGTGGAACCGTCAGCATTCCAAGAAGTAAACTGAAAACTACTCCTTTAGAAAGTTAAATAAGCTTTCCTCTGTGATTTGAGAACGTGTTCATAAATTGGATCTTTTAAAAATGTATTTTTCAATTAGTAAGTAATTATCGGTATCTATTTAAGGTCACTACTGTACTAGACTCCAGGACACAGCAATAAATTAGGCAGACTTATTCCTACCCTCACAGGCTACAGTATAGAAAGGCAAATAGCCAATTACAATAGAATGTGACAAATGCTTTGACGGGAAAAGACTAGGGAGCTGTGTGGATGTACAGAAGGGATGCTGTCAGTGGTCTGATAAAGGCATAATAAAAATCTTCCTGAGGGAACATCTAAGCTGAGATTAAGCAGAGTAAGAATGAGCCTGCACAGCTGCCTAAGAAGGGGTGGGGTAAAGATAAGAGGTGTGGCATGTTGAGAGTCACTCTGGTAGAAAGAACATGATTTCTAAAGACCTAGGAGAGATAGATGAGGGTACATTTGGGAAAATAGCATGGATAAAGCACAAAATACAATGCAAAAATGGAAGGAAATGAGGCTGAATTTCTTAAGGGGTCTTGGTATTCCTGCAAGGCATTTCCTCTTTATTCTCCTGTCCAGGCAGAGACACCCCAGTAGGTCTGGAATGGAGCCCCACTCATATTTAGAACAATTGCTCTGTACAGAAAGTGGAGGACTATTGAGAAGAGGTTACGCTGGAGGCTATTGCAGAAATCACAGCTATTGCAGAAATCACAGCCCATACTGCTATGGCCTGACGAGATCTTTAGGTCCCATGCTTGACAGGGCTGGTGATGAGTGGGTCTGCGCAGTGGGGGCCGGCAAGGAGAGGAATCCAGAATACACCTGGATTCCTGCCTTGATGAGGAATATAGGAGACGGTCATCCTGCAAGCGTTGAGTTTGAGCACTTGTAGGGCGTTATTTTATGTGCTTAGTCTCTCAGTTGCTTCCAACTCTGTGACCCCATGGACAGAGGAGGCTCCTCTGTCCATGAGAATTTTTCCAGGCAAGAATACTGGAGTCGGTTACCATTTCTTCTTTCAGGGGATGTTCCCAACCCAGGAATTGAACCTGTATGTCCTGCGTCTCTTGCTAGGTAGGCGGATCCTTTTTTGGTGAGCCACCTGGGAATCCCATGGAGAGGTCTAAAAAATAGGAGCGTAAATAGTTATGGAGTCCCAGAAAGTAATCTAGAATAGAGATAGAGATTTATGAGCTATTAGCTTATCAGTCAATTCAGTCACTCACTTGGGTCTGACTCTTTGTGACCCCAAGGACTGCAGGACACTAGGCTTCCCTGTCCATCACCAGCTCCCAGAGCTTGTTCAAACTCATGTCCATCAAGTCGGTGATGCCATCCAGCCATCTTATCCTCTGTCATCCCCTTCACCCCCTGCCCTCAATCTTTCCCAGCATCAGGGTCTTTTCCAGTGAGTCTGTTCTTTGCATCAGGTACCCAAAGTATTGGAGTTTCAGCTTCAGCATCAGTCCTTCCAATGAATATTCAGGACTGATCTCCTTTAGGATGGACTGATTTGATCTCCTGGCAGTCCAAGGGACTCTTAAGAGTCTTCTCCAACACCACAGTTCAAAAGCATCAATTCTTCAGTGCTCAGCTTTCTTTATAGTCCAACTCTTACATCCATACATGACAACTGGAAAAAACCATAGCTTTGACTAGATGGACCTTTGTTGGCCAAGTAACGTCTCTGCTTTTTAATATGCTGTCTAGGTTGGACATAGCTTTTTTTCCAAGGAGCAAACATCTTTTAATTTCATAGCTACAGTCACCATCTGCAGTGATTTTGGAGCCCAAGAAAATAAAGTCTCTCACTGTTTCCATTGTTTGCCCATCTATTTGCCATGAAGTGTTGGGACTAAGATGCCATAATCTTAGTTTTCTGAATGTTGAACTTTAAACCAACTTTTTCACTCTCCTCTTTCACTTTCATCAAAAGGCTCTTTAGTTCTTCACTTTCTGCCATAAGGGTGGTGTCACCTGCATATCTGAGGTTATTGATATTTCTCCTGGCAGTCTTGATTCCAGCTTATGCTTCATCCAGCCCACCATTTCACATCATGTACTCTGCATATAAGTTAAATAAGCAGGGTGACAATATATAGCCTTGACGTTCTCCTTTCCCAATTTGGAACCAGTCTGTTGTTCCATGTCCAGTTCTAACTGTTGCATCTTGACCTACATACAGATGTCTCAGGAGGCAGGTCAAGTTGTCTTGTAGTCCCATCTCTTTAAGAATTTTCCATAGTCTGTTGTGATCCACACAGTCAAAGGCTTTGGCATAGCCAAAATAGATGTTTTTCTGGAACTCTCTTGCTTTCTTGATGATCCAATGGGTATTGGCAATTTGATCTCTGATTCCTCTGCCTTTTCGAAATCCACCTTGAATATCTGGAAGTTCACAGTTCATGTACTGTTTAAGCCTGGCTAGGAGAATTTTGAGCATTACTTTGCTAGCATGGGAGGTAAGTGCATTTGTGCTGTACTTTGAACATTCTTTGGCATTGTCTTTCCTTGGGATTGGATGAAAATCAACCTTTTCCAGTCCTGTGGCCCCTGCTGAATTTTCCAAATTTGCTGGCCTAGTGAGTGCAGCAGTTGCACAGCACCATCTTTTAGGATTTGAAACAGCTGAATTGGAATTCCATCACTTCCATGAGCTTTGTATATAGTGAGGCTTCCTAAGGCCCACTTGACTTTGCATTCCAGGATGTCTGGCTCTAGGTGGGTGATCACACCATCGTAGTTATTAGCTTATACTTAGGTATAAAGCAGTGAGGTGTATGAATAAAATCCCCCAGGCAGAGAATGTAGAGTGGGATGAGCGTTTAGGACCAGACCACAAGGAAGTCAGTGCTTATTCAAGGAATAACAGAAGAGGTGCCCACCATGACACTGATGAAGAACTGCTGGGGAAGGAACAGGCAAGGCTGCCAAGTATAAGGGAGTGGTTGGTAGGGCCCCTGCCAGGCCATGCCCCGTGGAGGGCTGAAATAAAATCATTGCCGAAAATGTCTCTTGAGTATTCCACTGAAGGAGGGCTCAAGTTTCTCTAGGATAGTTTCAAGAGTGTGAGGGGGGCAAAAGTGTGACCTGAATAGGGTGAAAAGTAACTGGGAGCTGAGTACCAGGGAGAAGGAGTAAGACTCAGAGCCTAAGCAGAGGCGGGAAAGAAAACTTGCTCCATTGCAACAGAAGGAAAGGAGGAAGGATGGGTGCACTTCAGTTTCCATAAAGAAAATTTAGACTCATCTTCAGCTATTAGAGAATGATTTTCTGATATCTAAACTGTAAGAAGGAGCAATTAGAAATCTTGAGTTGTCTTAATGTCAGAAACAGGACCAATGAGGAAACTAGAGAAAGATCAAGTTTGGCTTGACTTCAGGAAGAACTTGTTAATGATGACAGTTCCCAGAATGGAATGCTCTTGTTAGTAAATTGTGAGTTCCCTGCCGTGGGTTTGATTGAGATGAACACAGTCACTATTGCAAGGAAGAGTAAAAAAATGTGACGGAGAGGGGATGGAGGAGAAAAGGATTGAGTACATGTTTTTGAAAATCCCCTTCAGTTTCTCACATTCAATTCTGTAAACCACAGCAAGCCTGTTATGTATTGAGTACTGTCTCTCAATTCCTTTTTCTTGGACTCTGCCCAATTACTGGTGGTAAAATTTCATCCTCTAGACACTCAGCTTCCAGATTCAGACAGTTACAAGTATAGTATATCAGACCCAGAAACGGCATCACCTCCAGAATGGGGACTAGAATTAGTCTTTTGACCTATGTCTAATTTCCAGGGTGTCTGAATTGAGATCCACAGGTCCTTAAAGGTCCATGATGCCAATCACCACAACTGTTCATTATAACTGAACATCTTGTTTATTGCTAAACACTTGCTATGTTCCAGGCACTAGTCGAGGTGATAAATAGGTGAGGTTGAAAGTACATTTAATAAGGATGCAGATATTTGCCTGAAAACAGCTCTGCTGCTGCTGCTAAGTCACTTCAGTCGTGTCCGACTCTGTGTGACCCCATAGACGGGAGCCCACCAATTTCCCCCATCCCTGGGATTCTCCAGGCAAGAACACTGGAGTGGGTTGCCATTTCCTTCTCCAATGCATGAAAGTGAAAAGTGAAAGGGAAGTCGCTCAGTTGTGTCCAACGCTTCGCAACCCCAACTGCAGCCTACCAGGCTCCTCTGTCCATGGGATTTTCCAGGCAAGAGTACTGAAGTGGGGTGCCATCGCCTTCTCTTCACTGATGTATTATTCCTACACCTAAAGCAATACCTGGCACAGTGCGGGTCTCAATAAATTTTTGTCCAGTGAATGACACAAACTCTGCCTGTAAGTTGCTTGAATCTAGTGTTCATGACAAGTATCTTCATTGCCTCCTGTGATACAATGTGACAAGTACAGTTATAAGAAATTACACAGAAAGTGCAGAAGGGAGACACCTTCCCCAGCCTAGGGTTCTTGATTTGTATTCCAGTTCCCAAACAGCATGGGGGCCTAGCCTGAACTGCTTGTCAACCTGTCAGTCTTTGCTATTCCTCTAGACCTAAAAATGAACCATGTCAGTCTACCCCAAACCATTTTCTGGGACTCCTCTTTAATCAAGCCACAGACATCATGATGACCATGAGCGTCTATTGCTCCTGATCAGAGGTGGGAACTTGTATCTAGCCGATCAGAGTTCTTAGAGAGAGAAGCCTGACGTCCTAACTGTTCCTTGTAAGTCACTCAGTCATGCCTGACTCTTTGCAATTCCATGACTAGCCCACCACGCTCCTCTGTTCACAGAATTCTCCAGGCAAGAATACAGGAGTGGGTAGCTGTTCCTTTCTCCAGGAGATCTTCTGGACCCAGGGATTGAACCCTGGTCTCCTACACTGTGGGCAGATTCTTTACCATCTGAGCCAGCAGGGAAACCCATTGTTCTTAATAGACATCATCCCTTGGACAGCTACACAAGTTCTTAGAGGCCAAGGCATGCTGCCAAGACAGTGTCTCTAGTGCAGGCCACGCTACTTGCTCCTGTGCTGGTTACCTTAGAATCCCAGGATGACTCATACAAGTGTTCAAGCGGGTTCTCTAGGAATCATTGCCTCTGCTAACGTACTGCTGCTGCCAAGTCGCTTCAGTCATGTCCGACTCTGTGTGACCCCATAGATGGCAGCCCACCAGGCTCCCCTGTCCCTGGGATTCTCCAGGCAAGAACACTGGAGTGGGTTGCCATTTCCTTCTCCAATGCGTGAAAGTGAAAAGTGAAAGTGAAGTCACTCAGTCATGTCCGACTCTTAGCAAACGTAAAATGCAGTCACAGGGAGAGGGCGGTGTGGTGAAAACAGCAGGAGTTTGAGCCTCAGACAGCTTCTTTGCCTCTTTCATATGACTTCAGAAAAGTTGCTTAAATCCTCTGATTCTCCATCTCTCTCTCTCTATTTTTAAATACCTTTTCTCTATTTTGACATATCAGACTTATAGAAAAATGGCTGGTTGTGGGTCTCTATGGCTCCAGAGCTGGTACCCACCCACTGTTGGGTGAAGTGGGTCCCTGGGCCTAGTGTCAGCCTACAGGTGAGGGGATCCGAATCCTGGGGTCTCTGGCTATAAGCTCTGGAATTCCAGGAGCTGGCTTCAGCCTGACTGTGGCTAGGGTTGGATCCCAAACACTGGCAGCAGGATCCCAGGGCTAATCCCAGCCCACAAATAGGTGGGACTGAGTCCTGGGCCCTGTGGTGGGTGGGGCCATGTCCTGGGATGGTTGGGGGCTCAGGAAATAATAGGGCAGATGGTCTGCTGATAGGTGGGGTGTGTCCCCATCCAGCTGGCTGCTTGGCCTGGCACATTCCCAAACTGTTGCTGACTGGCTGATGGACAGGGCCAGAACATGGTGCTAATAAGTTAGAAGGAGGATTCCAAAATTACACTTACCAGCATCAGTGTTCTTGTGGAAGAACAAACTCCCCCAAATGGCTGCCACCATTGTTTCTGTCCCCAGGGTGAGCTCCAGTTTCCTCTTGCCTCTGCAAGAAGGTCTCCGATATCAACAAGTGGGTCTAACACAGCCTCCTCCTAAATTATCGCATCTGCCCTAGGTCTTAGAATGTGTGAGACGATTGTGTGAGTCCTTTAAAAGTGGAGCCTCCATTTCTTACATCCCTCTGGTTCTTCTGAAAGTAAGCCCCACTGGCCTTCAAAGCCAAATGCTCTGGGGGTTCACCTTTCCAGTGCAGAACTCCCAGAGTGGGGAACTTGACGTGAGGCTAAGACGCCTTGTTCCTTGGGGAGAAACTCTGCAATTGTAATTATCCTTCCATTTTGGGTCAGCCATCTGGGGATATGGGTCTTGACTTGATATATATCTCTGCCCCTCATACTCATGTCATTGTAGTTCCTTCTTTATATCTTTAGCTTTAGAAGATGTTCTCTGCTAGTCTTCAGGTTGTTCTCATCAATAGTTGCTCTGTAAATAGTTGCAGTTTGGTGTGCCTGGGAGGAGGAGGTGAGCTCAGGGTCTCCCTACTCAGCCATCATGGCCACATCTCTATCTTCTTTGCTGCTAATGCAGATGGGGTTTTCTATACGATTGTGTTCTCTGTAATCATTTTGTAAGTAACTGCCATTGACTCCTATGTTAGTTTTATGGCCTGCTACAGTAGTAACTTCTCTGATTGTTCAAGTTTTATCGTTGATTCTCTAGGGTTTTCCAGTTATAAGATCATAACATCTGCATATAGAGATAATTCTATTTATTCTTTTCCACTGATTATGCCTCTAGTTTCTTCTGTTTAATTGCTTGGTTGACATTGCCAGTACAGTGTTGATGGTAATGGAAATGACGGTCGACTTTGCTTTAGTGCCTTTCCATTAAGTAAGATATTGGCTTTAGAACTAAGGAATGTATATTTTGTCTTGTTAAGAAAGTACCAGTTATTATAATCTTAAAGGTTTTTATTAGGAAGGGATGCTGATCTTTTTCAAGGACATTTTCTAGCATTTATGGAGATAATCGTGTATACAATTTTTCTTCTTACAGCTTTTAACATGACATAATATAGTAATGAGGGCTTCCCAGGCAGCACAGTGGTAACAAATCTGCCTGCCAATGCAGGAGATGAAAGAGACCTGGGTTTGACCTCTGGGTCAGGAAGATCCCCCAGAGTAGGAAATGGCAACTCACTCCAGTATTCTTGCCTGGGATATCCTATAGGCAGAGGAGCCTGGTGGGCTACAGTCGATGGGGTGGCAAAGGAGCTGAATTTTTCTATTTTTGAAATAACCTTGTATTCTGCAAATAAATCTTACTCGGTCATACTGTATTTTATAAAAAGTGGAATAGATTGCTTTTGCTAATATTTACAACTTTGTATCCGTACTCATAAGTGACATTGAGTTGCAATTTTCTCTTTTTGTGCTGTCTTTATCAAGACTAACTATTGCTATGCTTGCTTCATAAACTATTACAATATTTTCCTTCATTTTCAGTGCTCTGTAACATGTTAACAGTGGAGCATTGGGGACGTGCAGTATCTGGAGCTTAGATGGTGATTTTCATCTCTCTAGCATAAAATGAAATAGTTATAATAATATGTCCTTCCCAAGAAGTTGTGCAATCAATTGAGTTGATGGATTTGAAAATGCTTTACAAACAGCACATCACATGCTAATTATTACCATTCAGATAAGAACAAGGGCTTCCCTGGTGGCTCAGCTGGTAAAGAATCCTCCTGCAATGCAGAAGACCCCGGTTTGGTTCCTGGGTCAGGAAGATCCCTGGAGAAGGGATAGGCTGCCCATTCCAGTATTCATTCGCTTCCCTGGTGGCTCTGACAGTAAAGAATCCACCTGCAATGGGGGAGATCTGGGTTCAGTCCCTGGATTGGGAAGATCCCCTAGAGGAGGGCATGGCAACCCTCTCCAGTAGTCTTGCCTGGAGAAACCCCATGGACAGAGGAGCCTGGCGGGCTACAGATCATGGGATCACAAAGACTTGGACAGGACTGAGTGAGTAAGCACAGCACACAGGTAAGAACAAAATGTGAGGCCGAATGGGTAAACAAATCAGCCTGCATTGGGAAAAGGATAGATACATAAGAAGGTGTCATTAAAATTATCCTTAGTTTCAAATAAGGAATAGGATTTTACTGAAAATGTACTGAAGTAAATATTCCAGATAAAGGAAAAAGCATAAGTTAAGATTTAAAGCTTATGATTTTAAAATTTACTAATTTTGTGATATACATTCATGACACATAGTTGACACTTTTACTTGTTAATCTGATTATTTTTGGGGAATATAGATGGGTGTTACATGCATCTTAAGGTCAGGGGGGGCAGTGACTTCATAAGAAGTGAGAGAGCCCAGCGTAGGACCTGGAACAATTGCTAAAGAGTTGGGGAATTTTCTGATGATACAAAGCCACAGTAAATTTTTGTTTCTTTTGCACTTTCTCTGTTCCTCTACTATTTTTGTGTATTATATAATTAAACAATTATTACCAATGTATAGTGTTGTTTTGTATACCATATTGTCCATTCACTATGTCATTTATGTTTTCTTTATCTGTACAACTGGTGGCTCCTTTTAATAAGTAGAGTACACATTTGCAGTCTTGACTTTTTACTGACAGAATTTCATTCTTGTGTTCTGCTTTCTTCAAGTAGCTTGTGAGTTTCAAGAGAAACTGACATTCTCTTCCCACCCTCCTACCCTCTAGACAGGAAGTGTTCAGATTGCCTTAAGCCAATCAGTGCATCTCATTGCCCTGGCCACAGTGACTGGCTCAGGACCCAGAGTGAGCTAGTAAGATTGGAGGCTTCTGGGAAAGAAACATCCTTGCTCTTTCCCACTGGATCTAACAAGGAATATGAGCAATCAAACAAGAAACACCTAAGGTGAAACCTGCCAAGAATGAACCTAAACAAGGAGACAGATTGGAAAATAGAAAGAAACAAACAAAATCTTGAGCTGTCATTTCATACCTCACTTGAAGTCACATTATCTTGGATTTTTCAAACACATAAATCAATAAATGTCTTTATTCTTAAGATCAGTTTCTGTCATTTTCAATCGAAGCTTCTCACTGATATAATTTGTATAGGGCTTTATATAGCTGATGTACTTCATTGGTAGTAAAGAGGTAGGCTAAAAATCATTAACTGAACTTTTGTGAAAACTATAATCATAGTGTATCCATTCATTTATTCATTCGGTACTCACTAAGCATCTACAATGCCACTGATACTCAGTTATTCATACAGAAATATTATAGAATTGAATTACCATTAATATGGTCGTGGATTTATTTTTCTAGTAGTTTTCTATAAGTGACCATTCATTCACTCAATTCAAAAAATTGTTTTTGAGCATCCATTATGTGTTAGTCCATTATTTCTCAGAGACCATTTCCCTTGTGACTAGCAGGACTCATTTGTAGGAGACACATCAGTTAATACAAGTAAAACTATGGCTGATTCATGTTGATGTTTGGTAGAAAACAATACAATACTGTAAAGTGATTATCCTTCAATTAAAAATAAATAACTTTTTAAAAATAACTATGAAATGAATTCACATTACCAGTCTAAATGACAAAATCAAAACTTTGCACCACTTTCTCAGTAAAAAGAAAAATGTACATAGTGAGTTCAACTTCCATATAATTACCAAATCAGATTGTTTGGATTTTATAAGTAGTATGAAAAACAGCTGAGTTTAAAAATTATTACAACTCCTTATTATATAAAAATGTCCTATAAAAATTGGAAGTGTGTTTGAGACTGACATCATAGAAAAAACTACATCGGTCAACAGCTCATTAATCTTCACAGCAATAAAGAAAATAAATCTCAGCTATGTTTATTTTAAACTATATTATACATAATTTACTTTATTTACATTATGATATTTTCTACATTGGGAACTGAAAAACCTGAGAATTATAATCTTCAATGACTTGAAAACTTTTTAAAGTTTTCACATTATAGACATCTGCAAATTGTCTTTTTATTATGATAGTTTGATCAGTCATTAACTTTAGCTTCACAAACATGTTAGCTGATTTCCAAAAGGATATTTCCACTTGAAGATCCTGCCTTTAGCTCAAAATCAACATGCTGAACACTTAAACTGATCTTTCTCTTTGTATTCCACTTCCAGACACTATAACCAGGCAATTGGTATCAAGAATTTGATATGAATCACAGCACCATTCCTGCCATATATATATATATGCACCCATACATAATATGCAGCAATATTTGTGTGCATGTTAAAAATCTACACAAGGAAATCAACATGTACTTTTATTATTTTCACAAACATTTTTGAGATCTATCATGTTCACTTATTAAATTCTTATTAGTTTCTTTAAAATGCTACATAGTATTTTACCTAATAATTATTTTTAAAAAATCAGTGTTCATTGATGGACATTTATGTTTCCTCAACTTACCTTATTATGAAAATGTTGCAGTTCACATTTTGTCCTCCTGCAGGAGTTTCTCTAGGGTACCCATGTGCAGACTGACACATGGGGCTCCTGTATCTTCCACAGGCATACGTCATAGATACTTCCAAAGAGGTCGTACTTACTGAATTCCTATCAGCAGTGTTTGAACAATCTCTTTTCTCTTCATCCTTGACAACATTTAGTATTGTCATATGCACTTTCAACTGGAAAATTTCTAATCTCCAAGCACCTTTGACAAGTCCCCAAAATGTAGTATCTGCAATATAGTCTGTCATGCCACTACTTGCCTCAGTGTTTGTCTATTAGCTTATTTGTTATTTGTTAGTCGCTCAGTTGTGTCAGACTCTTTGTGATACCACCGTCTGTAGCACACCAGTCTCCTCTGTCCATGGGATTTCCCAGGCAAGAATACTGAAGTGGGTTGCATTCCCTTCTCCAGACACCAACACATTGTATACGTGAAAGTGAAAGTCGCTCAGTTGTGTCCGACTCTTTGTGATCCCATGGATTATACAGTCCATGGAATTCTCCAGGCTAAAATACTGGAGTAGGTAGCCTTTCCCTTCTCCAGGGAATCTTCCAACCCCAGAGATGGAATCCAGGTCTCCCGCATTGCAGGTGGATTCTTTACCAGCTGAGACACAAGGAAAACTCAAGAATACTGGAGTGGACAGCCTATCCCTTCTCCAGGGGATCTTCCTGACCTAGGAATTGAACCGGGGTCTCCTACATTGCAGGTGGATTCTTTACCAACTGAGCTATCAGGGAAACCCTTAATTCCATGTACAGTCCATGGAATTCTCCAGGCCAGAATACTGGAGTGGGTAGCCTTTCCCTTCTCCAAGGGATCTTCCCAACCTAGGAATCGAACCCAGGTCTTCCCCATTGCAGGTGGATTCCCAGCTGAACTGCAAGAGAAGCCCCATATTGTACATTACTAGACAATGTACACACAGTCTTTATGCACCATAGCNGGAATTCTCCAGGCCAGAATACTGGAGTGGGTAGCCTTTCCCTTCTCCAAGGGATCTTCCCAACCTAGGAATCGAACCCAGGTCTTCCCCATTGCAGGTGGATTCCCAGCTGAACTGCAAGAGAAGCCCCATATTGTACATTACTAGACAATGTACACACAGTCTTTATGCACCATAGCTGGCATGACAATCTCTGGGTTTGCTATGCACTTTTCCCTTTCCTTAAAGATGGATCTCTTTGCCCTAAGTAACTCAGCCTCAAATTCAGCCTGATGGGTTGAGTTAAAACACCTGCAGGTGAAACCATGTTTTCCTTCATAAACGAGGAGATGCTCCCATCTTGTCTAATACAGTAGCCACTAGTTTTAAATTTAAACTAATTAAAATTAAATTAAAATTCAGTTCCTCAGTCATGGTATCTACCTTTCAAAAGCCCAGCAGGCATATGTAGCTAGTGGCTACTGTACAGGACAGGACAGATAAATGGAACACTTCCACCACTGCAGAAAGTTCTATTGGATAGAGATACTCCAGAACACACAAAAAAGTATTTCCATTTCAGTAGCAAAATTTGGCCCTGAGAAGAGACTAGATTTCTTTCGGTGGGGTAAATATTTTGGAAAGTCATTTGGGATAAGTTAAGGTGATACCCTGAAGTGACATAATTGGAAAACAAAGAATGGTTTTCCTTCAGGCAATGATAACTTTTTTTAAATAGTTTTTTAAAGACTTTTTAAAATATGAACCATTTTTAAAGGCTGTATTGAATTTGCTACAATACTGGTTCTATTTTATGTTTTGCTTTTTTAGCCCTGAGGCATGTGGGATCTCAGCTCCCTGACCAGGGATCGAACCTGCACCCTGTCCATTAGAAGGCAAAGTCTTAACCACTGGATCATCAGGGAAGTCCCAGTGATAAGAATTTTGTTTAGCAGAATCTGATTTGCTGGGAACATACAGTGTTTTTAGGGGTTGTGTAGAGACAAAGTGCAGAGAAGACAATGGCACCCCACTCCAGTACTCTTGCCTGGAAAATCCCATGGCCGAAGCCTGGTGGGCTGCAGTCCATGAGGTCGCTAAGAGTCGGACACGACTGAGCAACTTCACTTTCACTTTTCCCTTTCATGCTTGGAGAAGGAAATGGCAACCCACTCCAGTGTTCTTGCCTGGAGAATCCCAGGGACGGGGGAGCCTGGTGGGCTGCCCTCTATGGGGTCGCACAGAGTCGGACACGACTAAAGCGACTTAGCAGCAACAGCAGCAGAGACAAAGTGAGGAAGGGAACAGGGACCTGGCCATTAACAGCAGCTACGGAAGGAAGCGAGGATGTCTAGTGAGGAGACAAGTAAGTGTGCTGTAGTGAGTGCAATGTAACCCTCTTCTCATCTCCTCCAAAAAGCTTGTATAAAATACGCATTACTCACAGAGCTTTAAGAGGTAAACATTTTTTTTTTTTTCTGAGTCCACTCTCAACACGAGTACAATGAAGGTACAGTTTGTCCACTTATATTCAGTTTAACATTTTACTCCCTTGTTACTTGATACCTTCTTTGTTCAGAGAGCAATCTATGCTTTTCTTTTCCTTTTGACCGGATCAGTAAAACAATCAATCCCTTCCCAGGTGTGCCAGGGGAGTTTTCCAATGTGCAACTAATTTGAAGGATTGTAGCCAACAGCTCTGAAGCAAGAAAAAAATGTATTTGCTTCTCCTCCCCATTTAATTGTACCTCTGATATGTATGACACAACCCAGACACTGTTCTAGGAGCTGGTTATATACCATTGAGCAAAACCATATCCCTGCCTTCAAATAGCTTAAAGTTCTACTTTAATCCCCTACCATCTACTGAACAAAGCTGGTTAAAGATCAACAACTACTAGATATGATGCTTTACCTATGTGATACTTGAACATCCCTATGCCTAGGAGTGGATTTGCATTGTAAAATTATCATTTTATTAGATGCATGTTAATAGTGTAAAAATGACAGTCCTTAATGTGAGAGGGGTATGGTAAAATTGGTACTCATACTTTTGTTGGGGGAACACATTGGTTCAAACATTGTAAATAGCAATTTGGAAATATTTTTCAATAATTAAAAGATATTCATGCCATATGGTCTAATAATTTCACTTCTGGTGATCCATTTATCCGAGAATTCGAGGAGCTGTCTAATGTCTATCTACTTAACATGAGAAAAAATTATACAAAACTTAAGCATCAGTAAAAAGGAAATGGCTAAATAAGTTGTACTGTATTTATATTATAGAGATATATACAGCCATTAAGAACACAGTTAAATATATTATTGTGATGATCAGATATGATACCCGCTTCATGAATACGGGCTAGATTAATAAGCTGATATTTTGTGCAGCTGTCATTTAAGTTATTGGATAATATTTTCAGTTCCTTCCTGTTTGAAGTATTGAACATATGCGGCAGGGTGAATATTCTTCACCAAGAAGAAAGTCAGATGGTAACTAACTCTGTTTTTAAAGATGATTTGGTTAGAGATCATTTTACTAAACCATCGGGAAAATTTAGGTAGAACAAAGGCAAATTGAAAAGGAAGAGCTAAGGTAAGTGAGGCATAATACTTGGAAATACTTTATTGTCCTCTATTCAAAACGTGGAATACTCCCAAATTTTTACATATTTTATGAGACCTTTTCTGCAGTAGAAATCTCTATAACATATTATCTTCATGTGAACCAAGTTGTATTTCCTCCTTTTCCTGACAATTTTTACTAAAAGGATCTATGTATGCTTTTGTTATATATTATTTTAACTGGTGATTGAGGTATACAAAGTTTATAAAGCAAAAACTTTAGGAAGTGCATTTTTTTTTCCTTAAGATTTGCTATAAAATCCTCTGTCACAAAGTATATGTCTTCTCACTTCTATAGGATAATCTCTGCAGCTTTAGAGGGATACCAAATAACTTTTAAATTTATCAATTCAGCTAGTAAGGTAAATAAGTTGAGCAAAACCCATAACATTTTAGATAGAAGTTTAATCTTTAGACTACAAATGTGAAAATAGTCCTCATATATATTTTAGGATCACAATCAACACAAGTAAAGATAGGTTCATTCACTTAAGAAATAATTATTTTAAGTAAAACGTTATTTTATTTATTTATTTTGTTGTTTTTTTAGAGCTTCCAATTTACTTTATTAAAACGTTATTTTAAAATGTGAGAATTAATTTATAAGATAACACTGTGGGGTATAATAACTTCAAAGCATATTTAGGAAATGGTTATTCATAATACAAAAATATTATCATTCTTTAAACTATGAAAATAGTATCAATCTTGCCTGAAAAATATGCATCAAAATATAGCATAGGATCCTACCAAATTATGATTCTATATGGAATACTAGAAAAGTAAATTAAATGGGCATGACTCTTGACCTTTGAGAAAAAAATATATATGCAAAATTAAATTTTATATATATATACAGGAATAAAAACCAAAGTGAATATATAGTTGATATGTCAGATGTACAGTATTTTAAAACTAAAATATGCATCCCAATTGTATTTTAAATTTTTGTGTATTAGGTGGTGTCATCTAATAGACAATAATAATTATTTTAATGAGTAAAAGAGGAAAACCAAAAAAAGAAGAAACTTGTGATCAGGAGAAAAAAAAAAAGAGAAAGATTAACATAATGGTAATTACCTGAGCAGATGGGTTCCTAATCCTAGAAATAAACATGCTAATTAAGCTATACTACAGAATGACAAAATTTTAAGGTCCTCTGAGACTAGAGAGATTCTTATTCTAATTTACTAGTGTAACAATTCTCATTATATTAAAAAGTACTTAATCAACCAAATCTTTTTTAATTATCAAATTTACTTAGGCAGCTTTAATGTTTCTGTAAATTTCTTCCAAGTGTGAGTTAATATAGGGGCAGTCTTTTTCATCAGTGTATTTATGGTTTGTTCCATATTTGTGCTTTTCACAAAGCAAGATTCAGTTTTATGTATCACTGACAATACAGTTTTCTTTGTGCTGTCAATGGAGTTTTAACCAAGGAATCAAAGATCATAATGCTTGCACTTTGCTAGCTACCATATCCTACCTTCCTTTAAAGATGAAATTTACAGCCCCTTGACTGATTTAAATGAGTTACAGATTTTGATACTTCTATAACCAAACATTTTGAAAGAAATTAACAGGAAGAATGGGAATAATGGATGGTAAACAAAATTTGTGTGAGTCAGTAAATGTGAGACAAAAGAAAGGGAGACAGTATCATTATTTTCATATTTACATTGTGCTCAAGAAGCTTAAAATATTTAACAAATAACTAATCAACACAAAGTAGTTTTTGGAAGATTACCTGGAATATATACAGTTTGCATGACGTTTCTTGGAGATTGAATGCATGTCTTTAAGGAAGAAATAGACTTTTAGGATAAAAAGATCCATTTTGGAAACAATTCTAGAGATAGCTTCTAATTGTTTCCCAAGATGATTTTGTGGGAGTGTGTGTGTTGGGGGTGGGGGTTGGGGGACAAGGAGAGTTGTCACTTTCCTATCATTTTTCCTATACTTACATTTTAATTGTAACAATGTTGTGCATTTCTTTTGTATATGGACAGCTTTAGTTGTACTAAAAAGTGGGAAATATTTGACATATAAATATGTCTTAAACATATAAATTTTAGATATATAAATTTAACTCAGCTCAGTTTTAATAGAATTCAACAAGCATTTATTGAATAACCATGATATAAAAACCATAGGATGACAGCACAGAGCTAGACAACCTTAAAAAGTACATCGTTCAAACTGCTGAGACCTTACTTCTTAAAGTGTGGTCCGTGGATCGGCAGCACAGGCGTTTCCCAATAATTGTTAGGAATACAGAATTTCATGCTCCACTCCAGCCCTTCTAAACCAAAATCCACGCTGTAACAAGATCTCCAGGTGATTCAAATACACATTAAATTTTGAGAAGTATTATGTTAAAACACCATAATCTAAAGAAAGATGTAGGCTCTAACACTTTTTAGAAGGCAATATTCTCATAAGAAGTGCTCTAACAGATACTGTGGGACAATAATAAAAATCTAATTCTGGTTACAGGGATTTGCAGTAATTTCAAATCTGCCTTTTTCTATGTTATAGTTTCCACATGACATATCAGCATTTTCTAAACTGTGCCTCTGGTCAAATATGTCTGAGAAACAGCACATGAGGTTATCAACTACTACTTAGTGATGCTGTGTTCACAACAGCATGTTAAAGATTCTAAGAAGTCCAAAATAAATAAGTCTGTTTTACTAAAATACTTAAACATGCAACTTTTCTTTACAAGGTATTATTAACATTGTTTGGAACTAGGGTTCTATGGAATATACTTTGGGAAACACTGTATTTATGACTTTGCATATTTTGCTCATGAAGTCTTTACTAGGATTCTTTTGCTCTTTATTAATTTCTCTTGTTTCTTTTTACAGTTAAAAAGCATCTAGTCTTTTTACAGTTAAAAAGTATCCAGAATAAATTTAATCTTGAATATAGGTATGAAGAAAAAATACCATCTAGCTTGGATACCATGTATGTAATAACATAGAATTGGCTGTTTTGTTAGAAATCATCCAGATCTGGATAGATAAAATTATCTTTGAACAAACAGTATGCTAAAGTCTGGCCTCCACATATCATTGAAATTAAGCCGAATCCTGCAAGTAATGAAAGGGAAGTTTTGGTTAACTACTAATAATGAATAATTCATTGGTGAGATTATGAATAAGAACAATCATCATGACTAAAATAATGTTCCTGAAACTGACACAGCATTTGCAATAGAGGAGTTTATAGATTCAGCTAAAAGAGAGTAGGTATGTATTCTGTGCTGGTAAATTATTGAAATTCAAAACTTCCTTCAGGGAATAGGTGCGTGGTTCTGTCAAATTAATGGTAAGGAGCTCTTAAAACTCAGAAATTCAAAGGCAACAGAGTCAAAGCACATGCCAAGCAATTTACAGTTCTCAATTCTTTTAGCTCGTGTGACCTGCAATTTGTTTGTGTTGTTGCTATTTTAAAATATTCTTTATAAGGTATTTCCCCCCTCTGATTGTAAAAGAAAAACGTGCTTACTAATGTGGAAACTATTTTTGAGTATAGAAAAGATTTTGAACACAAGAATTCCACCTACCTGAGCTATTTGGTTTTATGAAAATGCCTTTAGCTCTGATTTCATTGGCCTGATGATTCTTGTTTGTTTTAAAATATTAATCTAGCCTTACAGGGCTTCCATAAATCTATTGTTCCTTGCAAGGCAGTTAACTCTTTAACGCCCATGAAAAGTAAAAGTCCCTGAGGTAAAAGCCCTTTGTGAATCAGAGGCCTGGCAGGACCACACAACTTCCCCACAAAGACACACATCCAGTGTGAGACCATAGGATAGAATTTCCAAGATGTTTAGCCACTATTCTCTTACTTTTACGTTGTTAATGCAAAGAAAAACCAAAGAAGGCTACCTTGGACGTCACTGGGCAAGTGTCCTCTGAGGAATCCAAACTTGATTATTGAAACTGAAATCGTTACCCAATTATTTTAGCAAATTCTATAAGTTCTTTCATTATGCCAAAGTTGACTTTCCTTGTCATCAGGGTTGCATTTGATATGTGACTAAGCTGGCTAGGCTTCAATAAATTTTGTAGTACTGTAAATAAAATCCCCAGAGAGAAGTTCTTATTTTCCATAGAGACAAGATGATTTCCACTTGGGCTCATTAAAGTATTTCTTTCGGTATCATATTTTCTGATATATTAAAAACTGACATCTTGGGAAGGTTTATGCAAAATAAAAAATCTACTTTTTACAAGTGTTTTCTGTATGCACTAAACAATACTGGAGAATTATGGATATGCAAGGTAAGTAGAGAATTAAACTTGAGGGAAGGGGGTTAGTAAATAATATAAATAATACTGGTACTAAAAGTAGAAAACTTTAGGAGAAAGAATGTGGTAAAATGCTGCATTTCCATTTCTCATTGATAAACATGACAATAATTAGATAACAACTATTGCCAAGCTTACTGAAAAGAGAAAATCTAAAAATATTTTGAGGCCTGTAAAGAAAAAGCTTTAGAAAAATATATTTTTACTTGGCTAGTTTTCTTAACTACGTATGTGACTGATGAATTCAGTTGTTCAATTGGTGGATAAAAAAATTAATGAGATAAAATAGTTTTCCTTCTTCTGTATACTATAAAGACTATATTATCATCCATGGAGAAAGATAACTAAAAGAATATGTCACAAATATATAGCCAATGTTTTATCCTAGAATGATAAAACCATTAGGTAATCTTCTGGTTCAATTATCTGACCCCCATAAAAATATTTTATGCCACTAGTTTATTTATAAATATATTTTCTATTAAATAAGTATCATATATATGTATCTAATATATATCTATATCTAATCTCTATATATATACCTAAGGCAGCCCACCAATGTGATGTCAAGGGGAATTCCAGCATAACTGCAATAGAAAAGAAAAAGGCCTTGTTCATTTTTGAAATATACATTATTGTTTTACTCATGAAGAATAGTTGTTTGGTCAAATCATATCTTCATAACAAAGAGAAATCTTGTCTATATTCATGAAATCAAGTAGTGCCAAAGTGGTACTTAAGTCATTGTCTAAAAAGGTCATTTGTTAAGTCAAGTATTTGAAACTCCCCTCCTAGGAATGATGTCATGATCTGTCAGAGTCTCAGGTCAAATTCACACAGTCGACTTGAAGTCATATGCAGCAGAAATGGTCCTAAAACTGTTCTGAATCCTCAGTGCCTGGCCCTCTGGAGTTCTGGGTGACTTTCCTCTGAAAGATCTATTGGGCAATATTTTTAAAGTGTTTTCTATGTACCATGGCTTGGATGATTAACTTGTAACTTTTCTGGATCCAGAAAACCTATTGTCTGAAGGCTGAGACCCTGAAGACTGACCCACCATATGCTCCAAAACCTTTCTTACAAATATCCTATGACTGTCTTCCAGGAATACTTAAGCCCCAAAGTAACAGAGAGAATTTGAGATGGGCTTCACTGGTCCTCCAAGTTACTGAAAGAGTTTGTATCTGAGGAAACTGATGCTAGGAGATTGATGTACTGGCATTTTCTAATAGCACTGAGGCTGAGACATAGCAATTCATTTTGAAATTGTGTGTTCTTAAGTCAGAGACTGATTATACCCATTGATAGATCAGAGCACTGAAAATATGAGTGATATTTAAGTAGTTACACAGTAGTTAAACAGAATCTCCTGCAGCAAGAGGACAGCCCATGGATTTCAGAGAAAACAAGAGTTGACTCCTAGTCCTACTGGGACCTGTGGGAATTCCAGTGCTCTCTTCCTTCAATATGAAGGCCTGTTGAATCAGGAGCATGCAGTCAAGCATTCTTCAGTGGACCTTAGGCAATAGTTTGAGGGATTTCAGTGAGGACAGCTTCACATCAAAACTGGTTATTCTCATGTAATTAGAGTTGGGAATCATTTATGTGGCTCAGTGGTAAATAATCCACCTTCAATGAAAGATGCATGGGTTTGATCCGTGGGCCAGGAAGATAACTTGGAGAAGGAAATGGCAACCTACTCCAGTATTCTTGCCTGGGAAAATTCCATGGACAGAAGAGCCTGGTGGACTACAGTTGATGGGATCACAGAGTCAGTCATGACTGAGCAACTAAACATAAGTAGTTAATAAATAATAATAGCATTGAATTATAACTTGGGGTTGATTACCACTCATGCTTTTACTAAAGTGTTTCTCTTTAATAATGGAAGGCAGTAAGAAATAGAAAGTTACAAGGGAAGAGTAAACCTTGAATAAATGGATGAAGGAATGGATAAAATTACCTTTACTCAGTAATTATAGGCCAAACACCATGTCAGACAACTTCTCTCACACGAGCTTCACAAGAGACCATCCATTTTGTTCAGTTCAGTTCAGTCGCTCAGTCGTGTCCGACTCTTTGCGACCCCATGAATCACAGCACGCCAGGCCTCCCTGTCCATCACTATTATGTTGAACAATATAAACGATGTTATATCTTGCCTCAGACAAAAATCTGACAGAAAGTTAGGACTGGAATTTGAATCTGTTTTATTCAAACTCCAAAGCTCACAAGTAGAAATAAAAACCCTTTAGCCCTGGAACCGGTGGTGGTAGTGGTTTAGTCGCTAAGTTGTGTTTGACCCTTGAGACCCCATGGGCTGTAGCCCACCAGGCTCCTTTGCCCTTGGGATTTCCCAGGCAAGAATACTGGAGCAGGTTGCCATTTCCTCCTCCAGGATATCTTCCCTACCTAGGGACTGAGCCTGTGTCTCCTGCATTGGGAAGCAGATTCTTGACCATTGAGCCACAAGGGAAGTCATATTTTTGTTAAAATAATTATTAGAAAGTTTGCAAGCCTGGAAGTACAGATTTCCTCAGGCCCTAGCTCCCAGTCTTTGGCCAATATCTGCTCAAGAAAGGATTTGGAGGGAAAGAATTCTAACAGCGGCAAACCCTTTACAACTGATAACAAGTTGAATGGGAGCAACTGATAAAAAGTTGAATGAGAGAGAATAGAAAACTGCTACATTTCAATACCCTCTTCCAACAACACAAGAGAAGAGTCTACACATGGACATCACCAGATGGTCAACACCAAAATCAGATTGATTATATTCTTTGCAGCCAAAGATGGAGAAGCTCCATACAGTCAGCAAAAACAAGACTGGGAGCTGACTGTAGCTAATATCATGAACTCCTTATTGCCTAATTCAGACTTAAATTGAAGAAAGTAGGGAAAACCACTAGACCATTCAAGTATGACCTAAATCAAATCCCTTATGATTATACAGTGGAAGTGAGAAGTAGATTTAAGGGACTAGATCTGAGAGACAGAGTGCCTGATGAACTATGGATAGAGGTTTGTGACATTGCACAGGAGACAGGGATCAAGACCATCCCCATGGAAAAGAAATGCAAAAAAGCAAAATGGCTGTCTGGGGAGGCCTTACAAATAGCTGTGAAAGGAAGAGAAGTGAAAAGTAAAGGAGAAAAGGAAAGATAATAAGCATCTGAATGCAGAGTTCCAAAGAATAGCAAGGAGAGATAAGAAAGCCTTCCTCAGCGATCAATGCAAAGAAATAGAGGAAAACAACAGAGTGGGATAGACTAGAGATCTCTTC
>SJYX01018377.1:73997-91682 GCA_006410675.1 Oreotragus oreotragus
GTGAACTCTGTGAAGCTGGAGGGATCTTAGCTCCCTGACCGGGAAGTGAACCCGCGCCTCCTGCACTGGAATCAGTCTGAACCGTGGACCGCCAGGGAAACCTCTGCACCATGTTTGGACTGTATTCTACGTGTAAGTGATGTCATGTGGTGCTTGTCTTCCTTTGGCATATCCCACCTAGGGTGATAATCTCTAGGTCCTTTCACGTTGCTGCAAATGGCAGCATTTCATCTTTTATGGCTGAGTACTGTTCTGCTACAAATACAGATATACATGTAATGGAATAGATATCTACCTATACACAGATTATACGTAGACACCTGTACAACCTCTTTATCTGTCGTCTGCTGCTGGACATTGGCACTGCTTCTGGGCCCTGGCTGTTGTAAATAGCGCCGCTGTGAATGCTCGGGCGTGTGGAGAATGTTGCGGTTTGCAGTTTTAAGCCACTCAGTGGCAGGGGCAATCTGCTATTTAAAAACATTGAACAGGGGCTTCCCCGGTGGTGCAGGGGTTAAGGACTTGCCTTGCAGTGCAGGGGACATGGGTTCAATCCCTGGTCTGGAGAGGTCCCACATGCCGTGCGTGGGGCAGCTGAGCCCGGGGGCTGCAGTTACTGCAGCCCCCTGCCCTGGAGCCCAGGCTTCCCAACAAGAGACGCCCCCGCAGAGAGAAGCCCTCACTCACCGCAACTAGGGAAAAGACTGCCAAATGAAATTAATAAATATTTTAAAAATGAACAGCAGCAAGTCGGCGTGTTGCTTGTAACCGCAGCGTTCCCGCTGACACTGACCCCTTCCTGGAGAGCAGCCGTCTGGAGTGCGCCCTCCACTCCTGCGCACCCCCCCCAACCCCAACCTCACTCTCTGAGTCCCCCTGGGGTGGGGGCTGCCCCCTCCCGTGGAGTCTGCAGGGCCTCCTGCCCCCGAGGGGCTCGCTCCAGGCCTGGGAGCGTGGGGACTCGGCCGGATGGACGCCCCTGCCTGCCGGCCGCGGGGCCCTGGTCTGTGTCCTCAGTGCAGGTAGTCCCGGCAAAGTCCACCACCCTGGGCTCCGGCGGGCACCTCTACCAGTGGCAGCAGGAGGATGAAGCCTGGCTCGTCTTTAACTCCCAGGGGCCTTCACGTGAGCGCAGAAGGTTCACCCACGGTCAGGACCCCGTCAGGCCCTGGAGCCACACATGTGAGCCCAGGAAGAGGAGAAACACTTCCCTTCTCCTCTCTCCATGACACCCCCAGGCCCTGCCTTTCTTGGGTGCCCTTCCCAAGATGACTGGCAGCTGCGTCCCTGCAGGCGTCACCTAACCTCGCCCGCCCCGGATGTGGTCAGCACCACGGCCCCAGCGTGTTGACCCCCAAGGAGCCCCAGCCCGGCGTTTTCCTGAAAGTCCGGGCTGTCCTGCACGGGCGCGGGATCCCACTTTCCCCCTGCAGTGCCCTTGGCCCGCTTCTCCAGGAGAGATGGTGAAGGTTCTGGGAGTCGGGCGGGGCGGGGGCTGAGACACGGCCCCAGAGGGAACCAGACCCGCCCTGGCTCTGTGACCTTGGCCGGGTCATGGCCGCCTCCAGCCTCTGGAGGAGTGGAGACAGCGGCCCTTCGGGGGCAGTGGGGCGGCTCAGGGAGACGCCGCACGTGAAGTGCCCAGCAGTGCCTGCTGTGTGGCGGCTGTGAGCAGTCGCGGCCGTCGTGCCTGCCAGGTGGCCTGCTGCGGGCACGCAGCCCAGCACAGCGCAGGCAGCCCCAGCCCCGGCTCCTCCGTTTCCCGGCCCTGCCTGCCTGCTCCCGCCCGACCTCACACTCCGGCCCCGAGCCCGTTCTCCTCCTGACGTGACCACTTGCCCTTCGCTGTTGGACACTATCGTTTACACTGTTGGAGTGCACCGCCCCCCCCGCCCCGTCAAAGTCCTCGCGGGCCAGGGAGCCACAAGCCAGCTCCCTTCTCGGGCGCGTGAGTCAGAACTGGCTCTTCTCCCGGTCCTGGCAGACCCCTCTCCCTTCTTGTTTACCCCAAACAAAGAGGAAAAGGCCCCGGAGAGCAGGGGGTTGGGGACTGGCCTTGGCGTCAGGGACAAACGGCTCGAGTCTGGGCTGCTGGAGCAGCGTGGCCCCCAGAGCGCCTGGGGACACACCTCTGTCCCCAGCAGCCGTCTGAGCCTGGGCAAGCTCCTTCCTGTCTTTGAGCCTCAGTTCTGTCTTTTCTGAAAGGGGCGCAGGAGTTGTAGTCGTGAGGCGTCGGGGCTGCCTGCCTCACTCGGGCTGAGCCAGAACCCCGCGCTGAGTGGGTCATGACCCCGTGAAGCTGGTCTCCACTTCTTTCCGGGGTCGTTGGCACCCTTACCCCGCCCTACAGTCCGTGACGATGGCGTGTGTGCAGACTGGCTCACCCTTTACACGTGGGTGCCGGGGGAGCGGGGCCTCCAGCGTGTCCCCTGTCAGGGACCTCATGCCCAGCACCGAGCCACACGCAGAGAACCACCCTGACCCAGAGGAATGAACATGCAGATACGTGATTTCTTGCTAGGCCTGAGAACCCAGGGTAGAAGCTCCTAAGGAGCACCTTGGGGTGAGTCAGCAGGCAGAGGCAAGCGAGGGCGAGGAGCATCGTCTCGGCCCACCTGACCTTTGGAGAATTCCTAGACAGGGGCCAAGGACCAGCCCAACCCAGCCCGCTGTAGGCCGTGCTGACTTGGAGGGTGATGGATTTCCTTTCCCAGAATCCAGGGCCGCTGGAGGCACCTCAGTTGAAGAAATCTTTAGCATCCACAGGCCTGAGCTGCTCTGCTTTCCCCAAATCAGTTTCATCCTGTGATCCCATTACAATGTATTGTTTTATTTGATAAATGTAATGTTTGATAAGTGTTGTATTTAGTTTAAGCAATAATTATGATGTACCAGGCACTATTCTTGGTGTTCGAAAAATATGAATTGACTTACTACATCAGTGCTAGAAGACGCGTTCAGTCTCTAAATCATGTCCGACTCTCTGTGACCCCATGGACCACGGCACGCCAGGCCTTCCTGTCCATCACCAGCTCCTGGAGTTCACTTAAACCCACGTCCATCGAGTCGGTGATGCCATCCAACCATCTCATCCTCTGTCATTTCCTTCTCCTCCTGTCCTCAATCTTTCCCAGCATCAGGGTCTTTTCCAAGGAGTCAGCTCTTCGCATCAGGTGGCCAAAGCAGTGGAGTTTCAGCTTCAACATCAGTCCTTCCAATGAACACCCAGGACTGGTCTCCTTTAGGATGGACTGGTTTGATCTCCTTGCAGTCCAAGGGACTCTCAAGAGTCTTCTCCAACACCACAGTTCAAAAGCATCAATTCTTCAGTGCTCAGCTTTCTTTATAGTCCAGCTCTCACATCCATACATGACCACTGGAAAAACCATAGCCTTGACTAGACGGACCTTTGTTGGCAAAGTCATGTCTCTGCTTTTCAATATGCTGTCCAGGTTGCCCATGACTTTTCCTCCAAGGAGATGGACACTGTTCATTAACTGAAACTCAGAGAGGCTGAGTAGCTTCCTGGAGGTCACGTGGCTGACGGATGTTAGACCAGGTTCTCTGCTCCCTTCTGAGAGGCAGCAGCTGAGAACAGGGCACAGCAGGGCTCGGGATCTGTCTCCGGACACAGTCTTGTTTCATAAGCTCCTCCAGGTGCCATGTGGGCCTCAGTTTCTTCATCTGTAAAAGGGGACAATAATGGCCTGCTCTGTGGGAGTGCAGGGCTGGGGGCCTGGCTCCACTCTCTCCTTCCCACCCGCCATCTGCCAAGGCTGGCTTGGAGGCACTTGCCAACACGATTCTGCTGGAATAAGCCGCTGGGGTGGAAGGAGGTCAGAGCAGGCCGGGGAATGAGCCTCAGCCCTGGGGCTGGCTGCTCGAGCGGGCCCCAGGGTGCACTCTGAACAGCATGAGGCCAGGCGCACAGCGGCCATGGAGCCTGAGCNAAAAAAAAAATGGCTGTATGAGGAGGCCTCACAAATAGCTGTGAAGAGAAGAGAAGAGAAAAACAAAGGAGAAATGGGAAGATATAAGTATCTGAACGCATATTTCCGCAGAAGAGCAAGGAGAGATAAGAAATCCTTCAGGAGCGAACAATGCAAAGAAATATAGGAAAACAACAGAGTGAGAAAGAGTAGAGATCTCTTCAAGAAAATCGGAGATCCCAAGGGATCATTTCATGCAAAGATGGGCTCGATAAAGACAGAAATGGTATGGAACTAAGAGAAGCAGATGATATTAAGAAGAATTGGCAAGAATTCACAGAAGAACTGTACCAGAAAGATCTTCACGACCCAGATAATCACGATGGTGTGATCAGTCACCTCGGATCAGACATCCTGGAATGTGAAGTCAAGTGGGCCTTAGAATCACTACAAAGAAACTAACTAGTGGAGTTGATGGAATTCCAGTGGAGCTATTTCAAATCCTGAAAGGTGATGCTGTGAAAGTGCTGCACTCAATATGCCAGCACATCTGGAAAACACAGCAGTGGCCACAGGACTGGAAAAGGTCATTTTTCATTCCAATCCCAAAGAAAGACAATGCCAAATAATGCTCAAACTACCACTCAATTGCACTCATCTCACACGCTAGTAAAGTAATGCTGAAAAATCTCCAAGCCAGGCTTCAGGAATACGTGAACCGTGAACTTCCAAATGTTCAAGCTGGTTTTAGAAAAGGTAGAGCAACCAGAGATCAAATTGCCAACATCTGCTGGATCATCGAAAAAGCAAGAGAGTTCCAGAAAACATCTATTTCTGCTTTATTGAAAATGCCAAAGTCTTTGACCGTGTGGATCACAGTAAACTGTTGCAAAATGTTCAAGAGGTCTGGATACTAGACCCCCTGACCTGTCTCTTGAGAAACCTATATGCAGGTCAGGAAGCAACTGTTAGCACTGGACATGGAACAACGGAATGGTTCCAAATAGGGAAAGGAGTACGTCAAGGCTGTATATTGTCCCCCTGCTTGTTGACCTTATGTGCAGAGTACATCATGAGAAAGGCTGGGCTGGAAGAAGCACAAGCTGGAATCAAGATTGCTGGGAGAAATATCAATCACCTTAGATATGCAGATGACACCACCCTTATGGCAGAAAGTGAAGAGGACCTAAAAAGCCTCTTGATGAAAGTGAAAGGGGAGAGTGAAAAAGTTGGCTTAAAGCTCAACATTCAGAAAACGAAGATCATGGCATCTGGTCCCATCACTTCATGGTAGATAGATGGGGAAACAGTGGAAACAGTGTCAGACTTTATTTTTTGGGCTCCAAAATCACTGCAGATGTTGCTTGCAGCCATGAAATTAAAAGACGCTTACTCCTTAGAAGGAAAGTTATGACCAACCTAGACAGCATATTCAAAAGCAGAGACATTACTTTGCCAACTAAGGTCCATCTAGTCAAGGCTATGGTTTTTCCTGTGGTCATGTATGGATGTGAGAGTTGGACTGTGAAGAAAGCTGAGTGCCAAAGAATTGATGCTTTTGAACTGTGGTGTTGGAGAAGACTTTTGAGAGTCCCTTGGACTGCAAGGAACTCCAACCAGTCCATCTTCAAGGAGATCAGTCCTGGGTGTTCATTGGTAGGACTGATGCTAAAGCTGAAACTCCAGTACTTTGGCCACGTCATGCGAAGAGCTGACTCATTGGAAAAGACCCTGATGCTGGGAGGGATAAGGGGCAGGAGGAGAAGGGGATGACAGAGGATGAGATGGCTGGATGGCATCACCAACTCGATGAACATGAGTCTGACTGAACTCCGGGAGTTGTCGTGGAGTGCTGTGATTCACGGGGTGGCGAAGAGTCGGATACAACTGAGCGACTGAACTAAACTAAACATTTCAGTACACTTTTCAGTTGGACAATGTAGCTAATCAAAACCTCTCTGAGGAAATGGTAGAGGAACCTGATGGGGGAGAAGGTGTGAGGGAGGTGATGAAGAACTTTTATCATCAGTTTTTATTATTTCTCCACCAGAGGACACTATGAATACAACAAAGTTTTACTCTTTTATGTCAATTTAGGTACAATATCCAGATTGAATGCATTTTGTTTCCTTTATTTTAGTTTGCTTACCAGTTGAAGTGATGGCAACATGAAGAATAGTTACTGAAATACCATAATCCCAAACCCACTCTTCCACTACCGGAACGAAAAGTAATCCACAAACAAAGTAGGTGACCTCTGTTGAGACCAAAAGAACTGCAAATAAAAGGAAGAATAGGATTATTGGGAATCAGAGCAATTAATAATTCTAAAACACAGTTAGTAACAGGACCACCAGAACTTATTCGGGCAAAAATTTTTGTAAGAAACTTGTAACATTCCATCTCTTAATATTCCTCAAGTTTGAATAAGAACTTTAAAAATATTCCATCTCTTAATACCTGTTGGACTTATAGAGAAATACCAGTACATGATTTCTGTTTATATTCTTTATATTTAGCATTTTAGAAGGTAAAATACAATAAAGAAAAGTTACAATGTAACTGATCTGTAACTAGATTTCAAATCTCATTTGAAGATATATTAAAAACTAATGAAAAATTCAGCTCTGGATTTTCAGAAAAAAAAATGTTAATAGTTTATTGAACAATAATGTTTCTTTAGTACCAGTTATTGCCTTACTTGGAAATGAGTTCCTTTGTGTCTTTGTAATAAAAGGGTATGTTCAGATAGTCATCTGGGAAACATAATGGATAACCATGGATGAAAGAACGTCTCATAAATGACTTGTGTGGATGGAGGTACTTTTCTAAATCCAGAATGCTTTTTCAGAGTGCTTTCCCTGAACATATATAAAGAGCTAGTTATTCCTAGGTCAGTACCATAAATCTCTAAAAGCCTTGAACATGTGAAGAGTCAACCTTTGCCTTTTTCCTTGATATAGGTCTTAAGATTGTGGTGGTTCCAAAGATGAGATTCATCAAACTTTAAAATGAAAAGACATGTGACATACCACCAAGGTTCCTTCATAATGATATCAATTTCCATAAAAATTACCTTTCTTTTAAAACACAGAAAATGATAGGTATGCTCATATAAATAATTAATGTATTGATCAGTCCAGGCAGGCTATTTTACTTTTTTTTTTTTTTTTTCAAAGCTAAAATTAAAATAGTCACATGATCTGTTATTGTGCAGAAGTAATTTATTAACAGACATGCCAGCCATTGCCTAGTGGGTCAGCAAGACGTGAAATAAGTAAGCAAGTCTCAGGTGCTAGTCTCTTAAAAGACCTCATACTTATTCCTCTTCAATTCTATTTCATTCAACTCAACAGATTTCTTAAATTGAATGGAGAACTCCTACTAGCTCCTTTTCTACTGTATGGAATTACAATTATAGCACGTCCTGATCTCTAGGACTCAAGGCTGTGGAAGGAGCTATACAGTGGTATCATCTTGCCATTAGCTCTTCCCATCACATCTCCATTTCTGCCTTCACCTGTGGCTCACGGAGCCTCCATGTCACTATAAAGAAATAGAGATGCCTGTTTTATCAGTATTTACAGATTTTACAAGTTAAATTGCAGCTACTTAGAGACAGTGATTTCAGTCTTGAACAAACTGTATTTACATATATTGATAGAGGAGGATCGTGTTTTGTCTATGATATGAGACAGCATGATTTAAAGGAAGTCATACAAAATTTGAAGTCAGGATACCAGTCAGTCTCACCTTATAGCTTAAGAGTGCTATGACCTTGAGTAGGAATATAACCTCTAGGTCAGTCTAATTATTCCTTGATAAATTGGGAAATGGATTACTATCATATCTATCTCAAAAACTGTTGAGAGGGTTTTATTTTAAAACGAAAACAGTTTATAATCCAATCTCTATGATGCAAGGGAAAGATGTTAGTAGTCAAATGTCTCAATAGGACTGACACTTTTCAGTGTCCTTGCTAAGCCTGATCTCCTAGGTAACAAAACTGTTGAAACAGACAAGAGCCTGACCCTCAATACATGCTCAAGGCTTTGAGATTACTCTTACATTTTATCTCCGAGATTAAACAAGTCTGGATGCTCAAAGCAATAACTTTCAAGAGTTATGACACTTATCTCTCCAAGCCCCAAACTAAAGACCTAATAGGCTAAGGGTTTATTGATATCTTTGTACAAATGTTAGTTGTTTTTTGAGAGAACAACGTTGACTGTGCATGGCATTCTGAGGATTTTCACTAATCTTGGCTATGTCAAAACATAGCTTTCTCCAATAAGCCCGTATCATTGTCCTATCTATCACTAACTGTCTCAAATGCAAGAATTAAATAACAGTTGGATTTTAAATCTCTTTCTCTACCCCAAACACACAACCCATATGTAACTCTTTCTTGTGACTATTTCCTTATCATTTGTGGATCCGCTTGGAAGAAAAAGTTAATTCAATCTTCTACAGGGAAATGTGTGAAGTAGAAGTTAAGATAGAATGTTAGAACTCGTATCTCATTAGAATGAAAGTTTCTTGTCCTAAGATAGCTTTGTCTATCCCAAATTGAATCAATAACGGCATGAAAAAAGCTTACCCATTTGAAGAGGCTGTTCTGAAACTTTTAGTTTAAATTCACTAGTTCTAGCTGACCAAGTTTCCTACACAAGTCACATTTGGCTTCAGGCAATTTTTGTATATTTGCATATTTGTTCCAAAAAACATGTCCAGTGCTTTTCTAAAGAACTGCACTGTTTGAAGAATCCACAATTCATTTTTTTTAATATGGGAAGAAATTTAACAGAATGTTAAGAATAATTATTTCAACAAAAATAGTAAGTTTAAAAGAGATAAAAAAAATTTTCCTACTATATTCTGTCTTATCATTTTTCCTCTGCAACAAGTTTTACACTATTTTGGGGAAGGAAAAAAATCAAACTAAGCAGAAATGTACAAAGCAGAAAATGAAAGTCCTCTGTCATTCCAGCTGGGAGATAACAGTTTGTTGCATAATTCTCCAGATTTCTTACCACTGACATGATGTATTTTACTCTATTCTACAAAAATGAATAATTATACTATAAAAACTCTTTGTAGTCTTTATTTTCCATTTCATATGTCACAAATATCTTTCTACATCATTCCATTAAGCCATTTTTCTGCCTTTTCTTTGAAAAATATTTAACACACAAAATTTTATCCATAATATTACTAAAATAAAAATTCATTTAGGAAAACTATCCTCTTATTTCATCCTATTCAATCTTTTAGCAATAGTCATTTAAAAAAATTGATGGCACTTTTCCACATTTTTGGAGTCAGATATAGGATACAGATGGCTGAGAAGAAGGCTTGGTATTTTTAAAATTTTTCTAAAACAAAAACTATTTGATTTTTGGAGGCATTTATTTCACTAATTAACAAAGATTGGAAACTAAAACCAGTTACCTTTATAATTTGTGTTGAGCCATGAAGGATTTGTTTTGAAATCAAATGGTGCCAGGACATCCAACTCATACACCCTGAGGATGTTACAAATGAAAATAGTTTACTCTGGAGGAGGTAGTTCATAAGGCTGCACATTAACATTTTGCACCTCAAGTGTTCCCATACAAGGACAAGTCAGCTTTAATCACTTTGTGCACATTTAAAACCTGGCTGACTTGAATGGAAGCCAAATATCTTCTTTATCCACACTGTCTTCTTTGTCCAATGAAGGCTGTCCTTCAAGTGGACTTCATTGTATGTGAGGCCTCAGCTGTAGTCTTGGAGGTCCCTTCCATCAAATGTGGGTGCAAAACCTCATACTGTGATGAGGGCATATACTGGGAAGCAACGGAGCCCAGCTCTAATTCTGATGATGCTGTTCACGGTGAACTTGGGCAGTTGCTTAACCTCTCTGAGCTTGCATTTCTTACCTGTGCATTAAAGCAATTAATTTCTGAGGTCCCTTCCTGTTCTAAAATCTGAGTTTACACTCACATTAGACATAAGATGAGTCTACATTTTCATAGTAGACACAGAAGACAAAGTTACAGTTACCAAAGGGGAAAGGGTTGGAGAGGGATAAATAATGAGCTTGGGATTAACAGATGCATGCTACTACATATAAAATAAACAACAAGGACCTACTGTGTAGCACAGGGAACGATATTCAATATCTTGTAATTATCTATATGGGACAAAAATCTGAATCACTTTGTTATACACCAGAAACTAACACAACATTGTAAACCAACTATATATCAATACAAAAGTAAAATGATTTAAAATGAAAAAAAAAAAGAAAATTAAATCTGACTATAAACTCTGCATCTCCTACCATGCCCAAGTTTGTAGTTGTGTGCAACTGGTCAATCAGTTATCTGCCTCCTGGGGCTTTAAGTTACTTCAAATTCCTCACCTCTGATTCACATTAACTACAAACCCTCGGAATTCCATGCTCAGAGAATTCTGACTAGACTAAGACCTTCACTGCTCTAGGCACTGTCTCACCACCTCCAGTCCCAGGCAATAGCTGAAACTATGTGTGAACATACCAGACTCCTCCTCAGGGAGCTTGCCTGCAAGCAAGCTTTATAGCATCATTCCCACTGCAAAAGTCAATATAATCATTTCTGGGCATTGATTTGCACACTGAAATAGAAAAGTCCCAATTCCCTGCTTACACAATAAAATTCAGTTGTATAAACAATCAAATTCTAGGAAATTCTTTGTAGCTATACATAATGTATTTCAAGAAATTCAATATATTGGCAAGCAAATCTGTAAAGATAAAATCCAACCTTAACAAAACAAAGAAAAATTACCTAAAAAAAAAATGCCTCACACTTAAAAATATCTTTAAAAATACATGTGTTACTTGGTCCTCATGATAACTCTCTTTTGGATTATTACCTTCACTTGACAAACAGAGATAACTGAAGTAAGAGAAGCTCTCTGGCTTAGTCAGGATGATTCAGGAAGTTAGTAAGAACCTGGGCTGGAATGCAGATCTCCTGACTCTCAGTCTAAAGCTATTTCCAGTATGTAACAGAAAATATTTAAATTGGATGTAGATTATATCTAAACTCCCTTCTAGTTCAAATGCCCTCTGATCTCTGATGCAACACCAGCCCAGCAAGTAATAACTTCACTTTCTTTCTATGATCATCCTCATAAGAGGAACAATCCTGCCTGGTTCTATTCATTTCATGATTGCTACTGGTATCATTTTCAAAGGTGACATGTTTGCTTAGTTTCACTTAAAAAAAAAAAAAAAAGAAGAAAATATACCGTGGGAAAAAATCTGCACCCTTTATTCTATAAAGACACGTTGAGTATTCTACGTGAACTTCTTTCGTGTTGGATCTGAACTTTTGAATTGTTTGAAGGTGATGTTATACTTACTTGAGCATCACACAGCACATGCCCAGAACCACGTAGTACACAGCGTAGAAAAGGATGACACATATGAGAAGGTTCTGCCAAACAACCTGCAGAGAACACAGCGGTGAGCTCCGAGAGCCTGGGCTTTTTCACGTGGTTGCTGGTAAGGAGTCTGACAAACAAAAGACAACGAATGACTGCTAGATCACGTTGGCTAGTCTTGTTTTGCCTGGAGACCTATGGGGTGGGAAGGACTTCAAAGCACACAATAAAAGTGTTGCCGACTAGAGAAGCTGGCATTGTACATGTCTGCAGCAAGGATTAATGCAGTACATAAATCCACACTACTTATCCATCATCTACCACAACAATATTTATGTTTTTATGTAATTACATAAATTTTACAACATTTATGTTTTACAATAATGTGTCAATATTTATGTTTTTACCTGATGAAATGATTCTACACTTGATCTTAGCCAAAAGGCCGAGAAGCGATGATGAAATGATTCTAAATCTCAGCTTCCATGATAGGAAAATACGAGAAAAGCTAAGAAATTTTGAAAAGTATAAACAAAAAAAGTATACAACAATAGTTAAATTCCTGTGCTGGAACTTACAGAGCAATTGGCTAAAACACAATAGATGGTCCTGAGAAGGATTTTACCACCTGTGAGACTTAAGGAAGAACTGCAGATGAATGAGGAACAGAAGGATTATTCAACAAATAGTGTCGTGAAAATTGTCTAACTTCCAGATTAAAAAAAAAAAAAAATCTCATTAGATTGCAGTCTTGTATGAAACGGCAAAATAAACTTCAGATGGATTTAAGGTTTCAATGTCAAGAACTAGAACAAGAGAAAACATTTGCAACATATATCACAGGCAAAGGATTGATATCTGCAATATTTAAACACATTTGAATATAAAAGAGACAGATAAACCAATGAAAAAGGGACAAGGTATATAAATAGGCAGCTCATATGAAAAAACATTTGAAAAGCCAATGAGCAATTGAAAATGTTAGAAGACCTCATTATTGATCTTTTTAAAAATATATTCTTGTGAATATAGTAAAAATGTTAGCATTTCATATGGGATTTTGTGTGTGTGTGTGTTCTTTTCCTTTGGAATCTTTTAAGAAGTCATCTTATTTACTCAACACTTTAACACTTGAGGATGGCTCTTTTCTCTGAATAACCGATCCACCAACTTGACCGAGTCTTTTAATTGGCTGGGTACAGAAGGAGCCCTCCTTCAGTAGAGGCAAGAAGAGGAGACAGTAACACAGAGCCCATCATAACCAACTGGCTGAATTGATTAAATTTATAGGTTTACTAACAACTCACTTCTTTCAACTACTAAAACTAGGTGACCTCTTGGGCCTAAGAGGGCCATATGAATCCCAGAGTTCATATGAGACTCCAGGGTTTTGAGACCTTCAGAACCTTACCTCTCTCTCTCCCCACCCCATGTCATTCTTGGCCTCCCATACTCTTTGCCTGTAGACTTCCCTTTGCTCACCAAATCCCTTCTCTTTCTGCCCATTGTTCTCAATCTCCCTTTGCTCTTCAATATTTCCCATTCATTGTCTCCTGTTCTTTCTTCCTTCATCACCCTTCTTTTGTGTGTATTCATTCACTAAGTCATGTCTGATACTTTGTGTCTCCATGGACTGCAGCAGGCCAGGCTTACCTGTCCTTCACTTTCTCCTTGAGTTTGCTCAAACTCATGTCCATTGAGTCAGTGATACCATCCAACCGTCTCATCCTCTGTTGCCCCCTTCTCTTCCTGCCCTCAATCTTTCCCAGCATCAGGGTCTTTTCTAATGAGTGAGCTTTTTGCATCCGGTGGCTAAAGTATTGGAGCTTCAGGATCAGTCCTTCCAGTGAATATTCAGGGTTGATTTCCTTTAGGATTGACTGGCTTGATCTTCTTGCAGACCAAGGAATTATCAAAAGTATTCTTGAGCACCACTGTTCAAAAGCATCAATTCTTTGGTGCTCAGCCTTCTTTATGGTCTAACTCTCGCATTGGTACATGATTAATGGAAAAACCATATCTCTGACTATACGGACCCTTGCTGGCAAAGTGATGGATGTCTCTACTTTGTCTCATTTGTAGAGAAGATGACTTAGAGGTCAAGAGAAAATATGAAAGCTTCACCTGAGTTGAAGGTCCAGATACTGTTCCCACATTTAAGTTGGATCAATTCCTGCCCAGTTGTTGGGATGAGAATCTGCTGATGGAATATGAATATTATGATAGGGAGCAACTTTGGGGCTTCTGCAGTCTTACAGTTTTCTGAAAGGTCATATATCTTTGGATTTGCTTTACTCTGTATTCTATACATTAATATAAATTTGCTTTTCTTTTAATTTGGGCATGAATAACCTCTAGTTGAAATATTTCTAGATGATTGTTTACTCAATTTCTATCCAAAACAGATAAATAATATGTAGTCTCTATACTAGTATAGTCAAACATGAAACTTTTTTATTTCTATGTTAATACTGAAAGGTAAGCAACACTTTAATTTTTAAATATACTTCTTTGCTATCGCATTTTGCTTTCATAATCCAAGCAGAGGATTGTGCTTCACACTTTGAAAACCCACAAATGCTAAAAATGTGTAAGATATCTGGAACTACTTTTTAATGAAATCATAATTTATGAGAGAACACATTTATTGACAAATTTATAACATATAGGTATACCTACTTTCCCCAACAAATTTTTAAAACACTGCTTATCAATAGAATTGTATCATACATATTTTAAAATTGTTTTGTATGGAATATATTGAAAAACAAGGCACTCTTTTTGTAAATAACTATTTTTTCTGCCTGCATAATAAATCTAGATTTTCAAATCATAATTTTCCTATAAGCAAATTCAGTTGCCTCTAGTAATTTCTATTTATAATCTTTTCTCTATACAGCCTACAAAAGTAACTTTCTAAAAGGCAATCAGACCATGACATTCCCCTACTGGCTATCCTTCAACGGCCCCACACTGTCATCAGGATTCATTCATCCATTTTTTTCATTTGACAAATAGTCACTGGGCTGGGTGGTATTGCAAGATGAATTGGATGTGGTCCCAGGCATAAATACCCAGTGTAGCAGTGTTCATCAAATGTATGAATATCAGAATTCGCATTGAGGCTCTGGTTAAAACAGATTTCTGGGCCCTAGCCCCAGACTTTTTTATTCAGTAGTTCTAGGGTGGGCTCCAGGAATTTGCATTTCTATCAAGTTTCCAGGGGATGCTAGCACTACTGCTTCTAAGACCAAGCTTTGAAGACTACTGCTCTAGAGGCAAGACTGGTGGATGGCTATAATACAGAGAGAGAAGCTGGGATTGAGGAGTGTACACAGTGCTATGGGGCTTCCCCGGTGGCTCAGCGGTAAAGAAACCAGCTGAATGCCGGAAATTTGAGTTCAATCCCTGGGTCAGGAGGATCCCCTGGAGGAGGGCATGGCAACTCATTCCGGAATTCTTGCCTAGAGAATCTCATGGACAGAGGCAGCTGACAGGCTACAGACTAAAGTGTTGCAAAGAGTCCGACACAACTGAAGCAACTTAGTATGCATACATACACAGAGTGCTATGGAAATCCGAGGGAGAGACAGGGATTAGTGGAGGGTGGGGTGACAAGGAACATTCTTCCGGGGGAAACATTCAACACTAACATTCATTGTAGGTTAACTATGTACTTCCCTCATAGCTCAGTAGGTAAAAAAAATCTGCCTGTAATGCAGGAGACCCCAGTTCGATTCCTGGGTCAGGAGGATTTCCTGGAGAAGGGAGACTGCTCACTCCAGTATTCTCGGGCTTCCCTTGTGACTCAGCTGGTAAAGAATCCGCCCACAATGCGGGAGACCTGGGTTCAATCCCTGGTTTGGGAAGATCCCTTGGAAAAGGGAAAGGCTACCCACTCCAGTATTCTTGCCTGGAGTATCCCGCGGACAGAGGTGGGCTACAGTCCATTAGGTGGCAAAGAGTTGGACATGACGGAAGCAACTGAGCAGCACACATGCGTTATCTCGTGCTTGCATCATCTCATGTAATCCTCATACAAATTCTGAAAGATAAGTCTATTCATATAGTCCAAGTCTATTATTATTATTATTATTAGAGAGAAAAACAATGAAGCTCAAAGAGGTCTAGTTAGTTTTTCAAAGCTTCTCAGTAAATTGCAGAGCTGCGATTCAAATTCTGCTAACTCTTAACCATTATGCTGGGGTGGAAGTCAGGGTTCTGTCAAAGCAAAAGAAGTACCTGCAAAGATGTGCTGGGTGGTGCCGGGCAGAGGTGGTAAGAGAGTTTAAAGAGGATGGGGAACACATGTACACCCATGGCTGATTCATGTCAACGTATGGCAAAAACCACCACAATATTGTAAAGTAATTAGCCTTCAATTAAAACAAATAAAAATTTTTAAAAAAGATCATGAAGGGAACTTAATGCTTTGATAAAATTTCCTATGTCTCTGAAGGGAAGACTGTGAAAGATTTAAGAATAGTAGACTGGAAATGGAAACCCACTCCAGTATTCTTGCCTGGGAAATCCCATGGACAGAGGTGACTGGTGGGCTACACAGTCCATGCGGTCACAAAGAGTCAGACATGACTTAGCAACTGAGCACAGTGTAGACTGGAGAGGGGCTCTTCAGTAAGGAAAGCATTGAAAGACATGCTAACTTTGTGACATGATAGAGGTGTTAGCTAATGCGCTAGTGGTAATCATACTACAGTATATAAATATGTCAAATCAACTTTCTGTGCACCTTAAACTAACACAATGTTATATGCCAATTATATCTTGATTAAAAATGCAAAGAATAAAATAAAGGGGTTTTTAATACTCTTGACCAGCAGTGGAGATGGAGAAGACAAATGTGAGGGCCAGTGAAGAAACAGAATCAACAAGTTGTGGGGGCTTAAGGGAGAGGGTCATTTGATCTAACTTAATTCTGTCCAATAAATTTCTATAAATAAGTAATATATAGTCTATAAATAGATATTTATAATGCAAGCCACATGTATGTCATCTAAATTTCTTTATGAATCACTTTCATGAAAGTAAAGAAAGAAAAGCTATTTTGATAATATTTTATTTAACCCAATATATCCAACATAAAATTTCAACATAAATATTAGAAGTTATTATTGTGGTATTTCTTGCTTGTTCACAGTACATCTTACAATCCCAGGGTGAATTTTACTAATAACACATCTCAATTTGGCCTACTCACATTCAAGTGCTCAGAGTCTTGTGTAGCCAGTGGGTACTGTATTAAACAATACAGCTCTAACCAATCCCTTTCCTTCCAGCCTCATCCTCTTAACCCTGCTCCAAACTCTTGAGAGTCTAACTACATTTACTATTTATTGTGGGATTACTATGTGTCAAGCACTGTACCCATATATTCTCATTTTATCCACCCTCCCCATACCACTCCATCATTAATCTGAATAACTATCAACTGTACTTGAAAGATTTAGAAACTGAGACAGAGAGTGGTTAAACTTATCCCAGCTCACATGGCCTGTATGTGGCAGGGCTCCAGTCCAGATCTGTTGGATGTCTGAACTCTCTTCACCCTGGGCTGTCCTGCCTTCAACCTGGTATGCTCGGAAGAAAAGCATGCTGAATAATCAATCCTAGTTCAACAATTTCTTTTTAAAATTTTAGAAACTGAGATTTGAATACGTTGAGTGAATGGCCCAAGGTTAAACCTTTATTTAGTGGCAGAGTTGAGTTAGAAAAAAAAAAAAAGGTATTGAATTACCAAAGGAAAGACACTTAAAAATGCTGCAAATGACTGAACACAAAATTTTATTCTGATACAAATATTATTACTGTACTTTAGAAAAATTCAATATATAAGAGTCAGAATTTTTAGCAGTCTCAGTACATAGCTAGCACCAAAATGTCAATTTATTCTTTTAGAATATATATTTGGATCCTGAATCAAACTATGAAATATAAGATATTTATAAGAGTTTTGGCTATTTGAACTTGACTGGATATTTGATAAGGCTAAAGAATTATTGTTACTATTTTAAGGTATTATGGTGGTATGATGACTATTTTTTGAGTCGATGGAGAAATATACCATGTTCATGAATTGGAAGAATCAATATAGTGAAAATGAATATATTACCCAAAGCAATCTACAGATTCAATGCAATCCCTATCAAGCTACCAGCGGTATTTTTCACAGAACTAGAACAAATAATTTCAAGATTTGTATGGAAATACAAAAAACCTCGAATAGCCAAAGCAATTTTGAGAAAGAAGAATGGAACTGGAGGAATCAACTTACCTGACTTCAGGCTCTACTACAAAGCCACAGTCATCAAGACAGTATGGTACT
>SJYX01018378.1:12786-23517 GCA_006410675.1 Oreotragus oreotragus
GAGGAGAAGGGGACGACCGAGGATGAGATGGCTGGATGGCATCATGGACTCGATGGACGTGAGTCTGAGTGAATTCCGGGAGATGGTGATGGATAGGGAGGCCTGGCGTGCTGCAATTCATGGGGTCGCAAAGAGTTGGACACGACTGAATGACTGAACTGAACTGAAATTATATCCTTTTATATGGTTCTGGCCTTAAGCACAAATTGCTATTTCAAAGAAATATTGTGTTGGTAAAGTTTCCTTGTACTTTCCTTTTTATCTAACTTTATTTATTTTAAAAAATATTATTATATTATGCATTAAATTATATTGACATCAAAAATGTCCATTCAAATTATTCATTTGTGTATAAACTGCTATTTTTCAACATTTGCACTCCATGAAAAATTAGCCAACTTCCTTAAATAACTGATATGTCTACTGAATATAACAAAGTAGCATAAAACAAATGAAATATATGAGATATTATATATACTTAGTCACAGTTAATTTTTAAAATTCAGATATTAGAGACTATATCTTTCTTCATTATGAAAGTTATAGTGTTAGTTGCTCAGCTCTGTCTGGTTCTTTGTGACCCCATGAACTGTAATCCGTCAGGCTCCTCTCTACACGGGATTCTCCAGGCAGGAATACTGGAGTGATTGCCATACCCTTCTCCAGAGGCTCTTCCTGACCCAGGGATTTAACCCAGGTCTCCTGTACTACAAGCAGATTCCTTACCATCTGAGCTACAAGAAAGATCATGAAAGTTATAACTATTCATTTAAAATGTTTGGGGAAGAATATATTTAAAAATATAAAATTAAGCATTTTAATAATCTCAATAGCCACTGCTATCTAGTGTTATTTTACTGTATTTCTGTCAACATAATTTCCTAGAAACAAATATTTTTTTATTTTACTTATATGTGTATTGTTCATACTTCTTTTCCTAATTAAAAATTAAATGTAAAAACTTTTAGTAATATTTATTTTATATCTGTGTGTGTGTTAGTTGCTTAGTCATGTGCGACTCTTTGCAACCCCATAGATTATAGGCAACCAGACCCCTCCACCCATAGGATTCTCCAGGCAAGAACACTGGAGTGGGTTGCCATTTCCTTCTCCAAAAGGAACTATAGAAAGAAAGTGAAGTCACTCAGTCATGTCTGACTCTTTGTGACTCCATTAACTGTAGCCTACCAGGCGCCTTCATTCACGGAATTTTCCAGGCAAGAGTACTGGAGTGGGTTGCTACTTCCTTCTCCATATTTTTATATGACATTATATGTATTTCCTTGATGCTGGGTATGATTGAAGGAAAAGAGGATGAGAAAGTAGTAGATGAGATGATTAGGTAGCATCTCTGACTCAATGGACATGAATTCGAGCAAAATCTGGGAGATGGAAGAGGACACAGGAGCCTGGTGTGCTGCAGTGCATGGGGTTGCAAAGAGTTGGACATGACTAACAACTGAACAGCAAAAACAAGATACACATAATTATTTTATTTCAATAAATGTTATTTACTGAAATGTTTATGATCAAAAATTTTAATATAAATTTATTTTAATTGGAGGTTATTTACTTTACAATATTGTACTGGTTTTGCCATACATCAAAACGAATCCACCACAGGTATACACGTGTTCTCCAAGAATGTTATTTATTGCAATTTAATTGACTACATAGAAAATTCTACTTCTTTGTTGGTGGACAAAGAAGTGTCTAACCCCTCCTTGATGTAAAGAAATGTCTTGAATGTTAAAAATACTAAAAGTAAGCAAAAAATGGGGGACTTTAGTGAGGGTTTGGAGGAAGTTAGTCCAGATATCACATGATATATATCAATTGCTACATTTCACATTACACATTCGCTAGAAATACAGCATAGACAAAATCATGAGACTGCCTCCTTTTGACTTCTTGAAAGAGAAATTGAGTTTGCTTTTAACACACCTTGGGAAGAACATGAAGACTAAAATGGAGTGAATGTGCTAACACAAAACACACACATGTACACAAACACAAATAGATACTTTAAAGTTTATCCCAAGAGTGACTATCCTAAAAGGCATTTCATTCTCCTTTTGTTCCTGCTGTTTTTCGCCGTTCCTACATAGCTTTCTCTCCTTGACAGCCTTTATGGTCTATTGTTTCCTAACTCATTCCACTGTACTCTAAAACTGATCTCATATTTTGCTTATATTTCATCTCTTGTCAAAGATGGCAAATATTTTCCCTTTTTTTTTCTTACACTAAAAAATTTATATCACTTAAAAGTGTGAATGGCACATAGAAGTTATTCTCTAAATATCTAAGCTGTTGTGTTCATTTTCCCTCTTCAAACACAAAAAATGAGATACGAAGTCCTTAACCTAATTCGTAGAAATCACGTTGACACTGATCATTAGGAAAAGATGCTCCATAGTTTTCTCCACATCTTCTGTAGGGCATATTTTACATCTTTGTTCCTTAAGCTATAAATCAAAGGGTTCAACATGGGAATAACAAGAGTGTAAAATATAGATGCCACTTTATCAGTGTCAAAGGAATGACTGGACTTGGGTTTCACATACATAAATGTCAAAGTCCCGTAGAACACGGTGACCACTGTCAGGTGGGATCCACAGGTAGAAAAAGCCTTCCGCCTACCTTCAGCGGATTTCATCCTGAGAATAGCTGTGAGGATGAGCAGGTAAGATACAAGAACTATCGCCAGGGTGAAAGTCAAATTAAACGCTGAGAAAATCACTATCATAAGTTCAATTTCACGTGTGTTTGAGCAAAGCAAAGATAACAAGGGGAAATTGTCACAGTAGAAATGATTGATGACATTATAGCCACAGAAGGATGAATTAAAAAGCTTTGTGGTAATCAACAGAGACACGAATGTGCTATAGACGTAGGGGATCGCCACCAGCACTTTACACACCCTTTGTGACATGATGACTGTGTAGAGCAGAGGGTTACAGATGGCCACGTAACGGTCATAAGACATTGTTGCCAGAATAAAAAGTTCATTAATAATGAACATGATGAAAAAACCCATCTGTGTAGCACACAAATAATAAGAGATTTTATTCTGATCCACAACAAAATTTACCAACATTTTGGGGCCCACAGCTGTTGAATAACCGAGATCAGTAAGAGCCAGGTGCCTGAGAAAGAAGTACATGGGTGTCTGTAGCCTGGAGTCCACCTTAGTGAGGATGACCATGCCCAAGTTGCCCACCGCTGAGGTCACGTAGATGATGAGGAAGAGCCCAAACAATGGAGCCTGCAGCTCAGGGCGGGCTGTGATTCCCATGAGGATGAATTCACTCAGCACTGTTCCGTTGTGTTCTTCCATTTTATCAGAAAACATATGCTGGATAGAGACCTCAAAGTAGTAAATAGTGTTATGTTTTAAATCCTGGTGATTTGTTAGCACTCAAAGTTAATATAAATATAATAAATTTAATTTTAAAGTTTAGATTTTATCAAAATGACTGCCTCCTGGAAGGAAAGCATACATTTATAGAAATAGAAATGGTTACAGAGATAGCAATAAAGTTGGAGAGAGGGCTAGGTTTGTCATTTTCCAATGGGAAAGATTAGTTCCCCAAAGAGCATTCAATAATATCTTTGGGCATTTTGATTGTCACCAATGGAGGAAGCAAGCTACTGGCTTCAAATGGTTATAGTCCAGTGACACTTCTAAATATGATACTCTATTATGGTACCAGAAAGAATCATTATGCTTCCCTTGTAGCTCAGATGATAAAGAATCTGCCAGCAATGCAGCAGACCTGGGTTTGATCCCTGAGTCGGGAAGATCTCCTGGAGAACGGAATGGCTACCCACTCCAGCATTCTTGCCTGGAGAATTCCATAGATGGAGGAGCCTTGTGGTTAGAGTCCATGGGGTCACAAAGAGCCCACAGACAAATATTTTCACTTTTACAGGCCTTCCTGGTAGCTCAGATGATAAACAATCTGCCTGCAATGCAGGAGACCCTGGATCAATTCCTGGATTGGAAAGATCCTGGAGAAGGTATAGGTGAATCACCTCACTTTTCTTGGGCTTCCCTGGTGGCTCAAATGGTAAAGAATCTGCTTGCAATTCAGGAGACCTGGGTTTGATCCCTGGGTTGGGAAGATTCATTGGATAAGGGAACAGCTACCCATTCCAGTATTTTGGCCTGGAGAATTCCATGAACAGAGGAACCTGGCAAGCTATAGTCCATGGGGTTGCAAAGAGTTGGACACAACTGAGCAACTTTCCCTTTACTCAAATGCCAAATGGCTATTTTTGGCAAACACTGACACATGTGTAGATATACAGATTGATATCAGTTCAGTTCAGTTCAGTNAGTCCAAGGGACTCTCAAGTGTCTTCTCCAACACCACAGTTCAAAAGCATCGATTCTTCGGCGCTCAGCTATAATTTAAGTATATATATATATATATATATATATATAGACAGATAGATAGATAGATAGATAGATGTGTTTGGACACTAAGACCCACTATTAAAAAATCAAAAATTAAGATTATCTCAAACATAAATTTGTGTTAAAAACTCCACTCCAAAATCTGATTCAGGTGCCTTGGTTGCAAAACTCTACATAATGTTTAGGGCTAAGGAAGTAAACAAATGGCTTCTAATTCTTTCAGAAAACCAAGGAGAAGGTATATTTCCTGACTCTACTTGGAAAATTTTCCTGTTATAAAAGTGCAAGAGAAGTTATTTTAAGAAAGAAATAACAGTTTACCAGTCTTAACATATATTCAAAAATTCTAAACAAATTGAATCTAGCAAAATATGAAAACAATAATGCATAATGAGAAAAGAATATATTTCACATTAAAAAAGTAATTTACACACATACCATTTAAATCTCCCCAATGTTAATACAATAAAATAATTGAGTAGAAACTAAGAAGGCATGTAAATTACCCAAGCACAGTGAAATGTTTTGGTGAAACAAACAAATAAAAAATACATAAACAAGATCAGTATACTGAAAAGTACAAAGTGCTGAGAAACAAAACCAAAGACAAACTGAATGAGTTGATAAACTTACTCACTTCACATAGTTTAATACTGAAAACAACCCACATGCCTTTCAATGAGTGAAGAAGGTGTATCATCACGTACTAATATTCAGCCCTGATAAAGGAACAGGTATTGATATACAAAAAGTCTGAATGCACTTCAATAAAATTATGCTGAATGAACACAACCTACTGGGAAAGATTACACGTAGTATTTTCTTTATAAAATATTCAATGGTTAAAATTATAGTGATGGATTCATGTTGATGTATGGCAAAACCAATACAATATTGTAAAGTAATTAACCTCCAATTAAATNTAATATTCAGCCCTGATAAAGGAACAGGTATTGATATACAAAAAGTCTGAATGCACTTCAATAAAATTATGCTGAATGAACACAACCTACTGGGAAAGATTACACGTAGTATTTTCTTTATAAAATATTCAATGGTTAAAATTATAGTGATGGATTCATGTTGATGTATGGCAAAACCAATACAATATTGTAAAGTAATTAACCTCCAATTAAAATAAATAAATTTATATAAAAATAAATAAATTTATATTTAAAAATTATAGTGATGAAAGCTGCTTAGTATTTAGGTTAAAAATAAGAATTAGAGGAGAGAATGGGTGTGACAATGAAGAAATGACATGAGCGATATTTGTGGTGATGAAGTAAGTCTGTGTGCTGACGATGGTGTGGTTATACAACTGTGAACATATAACATTGAGAAGCGTATGTGATTACTGAAGTGGAGATACACAAATTAGTGCGTGCAAGTCTGGTGAAGTCTGAACAAATTCAGTGGATTGTACCAAAGATAATTTCATGGTTATGATATTGTACTGTTTTATGCAAGTTGTTACTTCTAGGAGAACTAAAATGAATGGAAGTCTCCATGTTCTCTTTTTGAAACTTTCTTGTGATCCTATAATTACTTCAACACAATTTTTGCTGTTTTAATCAAGTTTAAGGCTGACTGGGACAATGTGGGGTAAGAAAGAGTAGTCTGTATTTCCATAACTCTAGGAGATGGATGCTGTGGTTTATATCAAAGCATGCTCTGCCTATATTTTCTTCTAATGGTTTTATAGTATCTGGTCTTACATTTCGACCTTTAATCTACTGTGTAGAGTGATAGAGAATGCTTTAGTTTCANGCGGAGACAAGTTAGTGCAGAGTAGAGAGAGAGAGAATAGATGGTTCTAACCCATCTTTTAGGAAACCTGATCAGATGTAATGCTCAAGGAAAGAATATAAACCTGAATTGTTGCTTGCCTTGATTAGAGGTAGAGCCTCTTGATAAAAGTAAAAGAGGAGAGTGAAAAAGTTGGCTTAAAACTCAACATTCAGAAAACTAAGATTATGGCATCCAGTCCCATCACTTCATGGCAAATAGATGGGGAAACAATGGAAACAGTGAGAGACTTTATTTTTTTGGTGTTCCAAAATCACTGCAGGTGGTGGCTGCAGCCATGAAATTAAAAGACACTTGCTCCTTGGAAGAAAAGTTATGACCAACCTAGACAGCATATTAAAAAGCAGAGATATTACTTCGCCAACAAAGGTCTGTCTAGTCAAAGCTATGGATTTTCCAGTAGTCATGTATGGATGTGAGAGTTAAACTGTAAAGAAAGCTGAGTGCCGAAGAATTTATGGTTTTGAACTGTGGTGTTGGAAAAGACTCTTGAGAGTCCCTTGGACTGCAAGGAGATCCAGCCAGTCCATCCTAAAGAAAATCAATCCTGAATATTCATTGTAAGGACTGATGCTGAAGCTGAAACTCCAATACTTTGGCCACCTGATGGAAGAACCGACTCACTGGAAATGACCCTGATGCTGGGAAAGACTGAAGGCAAGAGAAGAAGGGAAAAAACAGAGAAAGAGATGGTTGGATGGCATCACTGATGCAATGGACATGAGTTTGGGTAAGCTCCAGGAGTTGGTGATGGACAGGGAAGCCTGGCGTGCTGCAGTCCATGGGGTCACAAAGAGTCAGACACGACTGAGCGACTGAAATGAACTGAACTGAACTGAACTGATTTTCTTGTTTCAACAAATGCCTTTACTTTTAATTGAAGGAAAATTGCTTCACAGTAATGTGTTGGCCTCTGCCATACATCAACATGCATTAGCCATAGGTATATATGTGTCCCCTCCCTCTTTAACTACTGTTTGCTTTTAATTGCTCACATGGCCAAAAACTATTTGTATTCCTAAATTGCAAGAATTTGAAACTTCTAGTATTTAAAATCTAGTATTCCTGATTTTTCCCCCCAGGATAAACGCTCACAAATTTTTAGAGAAATAGAGACCACTAAAAGTAAAACAACTGTTTATCATTCAAAAATCATTCAACTGAATAAGAACTTAGAACAAAAAGAAAAAGAAAAGATTGCTTTTGATCACACACTTGACTATTTAAAGTAAGTACTTTAAATTTATCAAAATGTTAAATGCTTACTATATCACTTATAAAAGAGATGTGATCAAATTTCCCTGTTTAAGATATATTCCTGAAATGATATATATTTTCTGTCATGATCTGGTGTGAAATATACAGGTGATATTTTATAATTTTTGTCTAAACACATGATCATAAATTGCTTTCAGTTTTTTGTTGCTTCTCTGGGTTTATTCTTATTTAAACAACTGCTAATGTTTCTCCTTTTCCAAGCATAAGAACTTTCATTTGTTATGAAATTCATAATCTCTCCCACTAATTTCAGTATTTCTCACTTGTATGAAATGGTTAATAATTTATGTTTTTTTTTCACCCAATTTTTTGATAACATTTGTGAGGTAAGAATTTAGAAATAGGTATTGTATTATTACTTCATGTAATGTGTTTATATTAATTGTCTTAAAAATGCCTCTTATACATTCACTTCAGTATTCTGAGGCATGCCTTCAGAATGATCATGCTTTAAGGCTTACTGTATCCATAGGCCTGCCCTCCCCACTGAGAAACTACATACTCTTTGTTTACTCCTCTTGGTTCTTATTTTCTATTTTATAACACATTGAGAACAGAATTTGGAGGACTACTAGAGGAATTTACTTTGGACATGTTTAAAAGTGATGGTTTGATTTAAATATAGAAGGCTAATCATAACACTTGAGGGATTAAAATATCAGAAAAACATTATACACAGTCTAATATACTATGTATTAATATCGTAATGGAGTCAAGTCAATGAACTCCACAGGATTTGTTTAGCTATTACCACAGGGGACAGGGTAAAAACGTATTTTCAAAATAATCATACAGCTTTATCTGAAAATTCCTGGATCATATTCAGAATATCAGATAAGAAGGCAAGGAAACATTTTCTTTGAAAGATATTTATCCATGTATTTACTATCTTTAAAAATATCTGGGACTTAAAGAGAAAAGCCTGAAATAATACAATTTACACTAAACTTGCAAATATGTTATAGGGGAGCTGATGAAATTTTTTTTCTTCAAGATTCTTACCTTTTCAACTCTTACTTTTCCTTCCATCCTGTACCTAGATTATGTTGCCTTAAAGCAAGAATGGGCACCAAGTTTCAATGAATCAATTCCCTCCCTAAACTTGACTTAACTCTGCCTTTACCCTGGAAAAGGAGAAAAAGAACAGTGTGTCATTTACAAATCTATTAATTAACAGTGATGACAGTGTCAAATAAGATTTAAAGCTAACATCGATCAACTTCCTAGTGTGCCAGGTATTTTGTAAGGGCAATCTAAGCACCTATCTCATCCAATTCTCACAGGAAATTCTTATATCCGGTTGTAACATTCACACATGAACGCTGAAGGAACAGGCTCAGGGAAAGCAAATGATTAAGACTGCGACATTAATTACTAGTGGAACTACTCCAGTGTAGGTTTGTCCTGTTCCAAACTGTATGCTCTTCTGACGGTGCAAGTTGACTCCTGAACTAGGACTGGAACAGAAGATTACTGCAGATTAACTGTATTAGGGACAATCTACTGATTCTTCCACCCGGTGTCAATGTTGCTATTAGTGAATACTTCCATAGGACGTCACAGAAGAGTTATGGATGTTGTTAGTATGAGAGATGAAGTGGAAAAAACAAGGGTGAGATAGATGAAAGGGGAGGACTTTATTCCATTTAAAAGAGGAGGCACCCGTCTAAAACATGTGACCAGAGTCATGTTTTCAAATTTGCTAATAACAGCCAGCATAGAGAAAGAAGGGGGAAAAATGAGTATTTTGTGTTGAGCTGCTGAATCAAATACAGCTAGTCAGAACTGGATTTGAATTCTGGGTCTGTCATTTATTAATTAGCTTATACAAGCTTAGTATACTGAAGTTTAGGTTTTTCATCTGTAAATGGCCATAATAATTATCCTTTCATGGGGTGGTTGTTGTGTTAAATGAGATATTATATGCAAAGTACTTTACCATTTTAGACCCTCAAAATTTTTAGTCCTGCTGCCTTTATAGCTAACTGTGAAAATGATTCAATTTTCCATACCAGTAGAGATGAAAACGAATGTGGGTAACATAAGACTGTGCTGAGCTTTTGCAACTCTGCTTATTCTGGATTCTGGGTTACTGATCAACTCTGGCAATTATTTCTAAAATACATTTATTTTTGCAGCATTGTTTTAACCACTTTTTAATGATTTTTTCTACTAGTATAGTTCCTAATATAACTGATTTCACCATAAAAAGTAATTTTACTTTTGAGTCAGGATGTACTTAATTGCAAATAACGAGATACATAGCAGCAGTGGCTCAGATGGTATAGAGTCTGCCTGCAATGTGGCAGACCCAAGTTCGATCCCTGGGTAGGGAAGATCCCTGGAGAAGGAAATGGCTACCCACTTCACTATTCTTGCCTGGAGAATTCCATGGACAGAGGAGCCTGGAAGGCTACAGTTCATGGGGTTGCAAAGAGTTGGACAGGACTGAGCAACTAACACTTTCTCTTTCACATATGCTCTACACACAAAGACACAAGCTTAAATAATAAGGAAGTTAATTATTTTACATAACAAGAGGCCTCTAGTTAGGGTAAGCTGCAAGGTTAGTTGATTCATCAGTTCAACACAGGTACTCATTTTTGTGTTTCTTTCTCTACACTATGGCTGTTGTCAGCAAATTTGAAAACAGGAGCCCTTGTTCACATTTAGTGAATGTGTGAGTGCCTTCTATATGGAATTCAGCTCTTGCCTTTCATCTTATTGCACTATCTTTATGTATCAGTTCAGGTCAGTTCAGTCGCTCAGTCGTGTCCGACTCTTTGCGACCCCATGAATCGCAGCACGCCAGGCCTCCCTGTCTATCACCATCTCCCGGAGTTCACTCACACTCACATCCATCGAGTCCGTGATGTCATCCAGCCATCTCATCCTCGGTCGTCCCCTTCTCCTCCTGCCCCCAAACCCTCCCAGCAGCAGAGTCTTTTCCAATGAGTCAACTCTTCACATGAGGTGGCCAAAGTACTGGAGTTTCACCTTCAGCATCATTCCTTCCAAAGAAATCCCAGGGTTGATCTCCTTCAGAATTGACTGGTTGGATCTCCTTGCAGTCCAAGGGACTCTCAAGAGTCTTCTCCAACACCACAGTTCAAAAGCATCGTTTCTTCGGCGCTCAGCTTTCTTCACAGTCCAACTTTCACATCCATACATGACCACAGGAAAAACCATAGCCTTGACTAGGCGGACCTTAGTCGGCAAAGTAA
>SJYX01018378.1:23576-33598 GCA_006410675.1 Oreotragus oreotragus
AGTTCAAAAGCATCGTTTCTTCGGCGCTCAGCCTTCTTCACAGTCCAACTCTCACATCCATACATGACCACAGGAAAAACCATAGCCTTGACTAGGCGGACCTTAGTTGGCTAAGTAATGTCTCTGCTTTTGAATATACTATCTAGGTTGGTCATAACAGTAGATAAAGGAAGCAGAAAGGAAAAGTATTGACCTAACCTTTATTCGGAGAAGGCGATGGCACCCCACTCCAGTACTCTTACCTGGAAAATCCCATGGAAGGAGCAGCCTGGTGGGCTGCAGTCCTTGGGGTCGCTAAGAGTCAGACACGACTGAGCAACTTCACTTTGACTTTTCACTTTCATGCATTGGAGAAGGAAATGGCAACCCACTCCAGTGTTCTTGCCTGGAGAATCTCAGGGATGGCAGAGCCTGGTGGGCTGCCATCTATGGAATCACACAGAGTCGGACACGACTGAAGCGACTTAGCAGCAACCTTTATTACTTGACAACTTTTTAATTATATGTTACATGCTATCAATTCTGTAACTATACATCTTTAATTTGTAAGCTCTCTAAGATGCAGGCTTGTTTTCATGTGTACAATTATGTAAGTTAGTTCAGGTGTCTGGCATCCATTATAATGCACCTGCATCCATGTAACTGTGGTTTTTTGTACTTACTGTACGGTAGTTTGTACTGCAATACAGCATCTTTATTTCTATCCCAGGATATCTGGAAGCAAGTATACAAACAATGGTGATGGGTGCTATAAACCTATTACAGCTCAATACTATATAGTCAGTTGCGTTAGTTGGGGACCTAGGGTAACTTTGCTGATAAAAAAAGAAAGTGTTAGCTCCTCAGTCTTGTCTGACTCTTTGTGACCCCATGGACTGTGGCCCACAGTCTCCTCTGTTCATGGGATTCTTCAGGCAATAATACTGGAATGAATTGCCATTCCCTTCTCCAGGAGATCTTCCAGACCCAGGGATTGAACCCCAGTCTCCTGCATTACAGGCAGGTTCTTTACCATCTGAGACACAAGGAATCCTACTGACAAATCAAACTTGCAAACATGCTCTCAGAAGGAAACCCATTATTATGTAGAGGACTTGCTGCTGCTTATAATTATACTTACATAATTACAATCATATAGTATAACATAGTCATGTTCTAACTGCATAAATTTATAAAATCCTCTTTGCAATTGTGTGTAGATACATTTAGTAGCCCCTGTATTCAAACATATTTATATAAAAGACCTTATGTATTTTGATAGTACAAGATGAAATGATTAATACCCTTGACTAATATTGGACAGCAGTGTAAAATTAAGGAAATTCTATCAGAAGTTATTAGACATTTGTCTTCATATAAGGAAATTTTAAGAAATATACATAGGTTGATATCTGTTATTCCTATATTTTTGTATATACAAAGGAATAATTTGGCAAGTGTAAATTTTGTGACTATCTTTATATACATCAGCAAAATCAACCCTGTTTCTTGCAGGGTTGCTGTGAAAATAATAAAAAATAAAATATTTCAAGATATTCATGGTACCTGAAATACCCTCAAAATCAATTACATAGGAAATTTTTGTTGTTTGTTTTCAACTTCTTAGTAGAGACAGCAGGTTACTTAAAATAGATTATGCTTACACAGGTATATATAAATTCATTTTTTTGTGATTTAATTTTTTTTTCAGAATTATCATGATGATGACTAGGTTGATACCTGTGTTCAGGTAACAGGTCCCAACTCCAGGACTACAAGGAGACTGTCACTTCTTTTGAATAATTTATGGACTTCCTTACCTCATATACGTAACGTATATTTACCTAAAATTTTGCACATTTCTTCCCCCAAGATTATTTTCAGTATAACTGACATATTCCAAGTTGTTTGTAACATGTAATATATATTTCGTCAAGGAGGAACCAAAGATATTGTAAGGAATTTGAGCAAATCGAGAGAAAGTGATGTCACTGGAATTTGTTTTATATAATGAAATTTTATAAACATTACTTTTGGATGAAGACATTGTCTACCTTATATAAAAAATAAGTTTTAAATCACTACATTACACAATAGGATACTGGCAAAATAAAATACATGCATGTGTTAGTTGCTCAGTCATGTCTGACTCTGTGACCCCATGAACTGTAGCCCACCAGGCTCTTTTGTCATGTAACTTCCTAATTACAAACAAAATAGTAGTGCCAGAAGTTTCTGAATTTTAATAATTCAAAAAATATTTTATTAAAAAATAAAAATATTTTATAATGTGAAATTATAAATATGTTTGTAGGAAATAAACACACCACAACTCAGTCATGTCTGACTCTGTGACCCCAGGGACTGTAGCCCACCAGGCTCTTCTGTCCATAGGAGTCTCAAGGCAAGAAGACTGGAGTGGTTTACTATGCCCTTCTCCAAGGGATCTTCCAGACCCAGGGATCAAACCAGGGCCTCCCATATTGCTGGTAGAGTCTTTACCATCTAAGCAACCAGAGTCTACCCTCATATATATATACACTTTGCTGCCCCATGAACTGTAGCCTACCAGGCTCTTTTGTCATGTAACTTCCTAATTACAAACAAAATAGTAGTGCCAGAAATTTCTGAATTTTAATAATTCAAAAATATTTTATTGAAAAATAAAAATATTTTATAATGTGAAATTATAAATATGTTTGTAGGAAATAAACACACCACAACTAAATCTTGTGTACAAGGCTGTGAGCTTCTGATATCATGTCCTTGCATACATTAATTTCTTATGTCAGAAATACTGAGCTACAATTAATTTTTTAATTAATGAAAGAAAATATAGAAGTCTTGTTTAGGTGCAATTTTGAAAGGCAAAGAAATAAATAATTACACTGGCAAGTACTGATTTTCCTGCAAAATAATTAAGGACTGAAAAGCTTATTCTTAACATCATCAGAATTATATGGAAAGCATCAAATTAGTTTTTCTTATTTGCTGTCTGTGTTGATTATCTGATGATTCATTTTTAAAATCTAGTCTTTGAGAAAATATATATGTTTTCTGTCTGATTCCACTGGAAGCATGCTGTACATTATATCATCACCATAACATTAGGCATTCAAAGTCCCCTAGGCTCCAAAAATTACTTTTCACATTTCAATGCAAGAGGGAAATCCCCATTTTTCTCATCAAAAGATCAGGAAAAAAAATTACACATTAATTTAAATGTTCACTAAATATACCATTTTTGAGAGGAGACTAAGAAAACCTCAGAATCAATAACTAAAGATTTGGAAAGACAACCTGGAAATTTACTACTTGCCACTTCATAATTCTGCCATAATTCATTTATACATATACATAAATTTTCTTACTCTTTCAGTTCAGTCACTCAGTCGTGTCTGACTCTTTGCGACCCCGTGAACTGCAACATACCAGGCCTCCCTGTCCATCACCAACTCCCAGAGTTTACTCAAACCCATGTCCATCGAGTCGGTGATGCCATCCAGCCATCTCATCCTCTGTCATCCCCTTCTCCTCCTGCCTCCAATCCCTCCCAGCATCAGGGTCTTTTTCCAATGAGTCAACTCTTGACATGAGGTGGCCAAAGTATTGGAGTTTCAGCTTCAACATCAGTCCTTCCAATGAATACCCAGGACTGATCTCCTTCAGAATGGACTGGTTGGATCTCCTTTCAGTCCAAGGAACTCACAAGAGTCTTCTCTAACACCACAGATCAAAAGCATCAATTCTTCAGCACTCTGCTTTCTTCACAGTCCAACTCTGACATCCACACATGACCACTGGAAAAGCCATAGCCTTGACTAGACGGACCTTCATTGGCAAAGTAATGTCTCTGCTTTTTAATACGCCATCTATGTTGGTCATAACTTCCCTTTCAAGGTGTAAGTGTCTTTTGGTTTCATGGCTGCAATCACCATCTGCAGTGATGATGCATCTTACTCTTTAGGTTGTCTTATCTCTCAGTTTTGTCCTTTCTTACTTGAATTGTCATGCTGAAAAGACACTTTAGAGTCCCTTGGACTGTATGGAAATCAAACCAATCAATTCTAAAGGAATCAATCCTAAAGGAAACCAACCCTGAATATTCAATGGAAGGACTGATGCTGAATCTGAAACTTCAATACCTTGGACACATGATGTGAAGAGCTGACTCATTGGAAAAGATGCTGATGCTGGGAAAGATTGAAGGCAAAAAAAAAAAAAAAAGAAGAGGCTGGCAGAGTATGAGATAGTTGAATAGCATCACCATCTCAGTGGACATGAATTTGAGCAAACTCCAGGAGATAGTTAAGGACAGGGAAGCCTGGCAGGCTGCAGTCCATGGGATAGCAAAGAGTTGGATACAACTTAGCAACTGAACAACAAATTCATATATTGAAGTCTTGATATAAAACATAAATATTATGTAAACATTGTAGCACTGATGTTTCCAAGGTGGTCATCAGCAGTGGTGCAAATATTTGTATATTAATCTAAAGAGAAAGGGGAGCAGTCCTATTCTGATTGTCCATTATCAATAACAGGATGCACACAGAAGTCAATCAGAAATCTTGATATTTTGATATGCTTGGTTATAGAATAAGTGCTCTATTGCAAATTTAAGACTACTTGTGTATTGGTAAAATATGACACCACATGAGATATACTACCCGCTTACCTGTCACAAAAGGTGTGTCTTGACTTGTGCATGTGTTTCAGAATATGCATAGTGAGTGCAATTTATGGAAAATTTTCACTCTCTGTGTCTCTCCCTGAGGAGATAATAAGCAATTTTGTGAATATCCCTGAGGCATTGGAAACCTTAATGGAAACTAGGAAGTAGGTGTGTTTATTACTAGTCCAGAATGATTTGTATTCCCCCAAAGTGAGTAACGGAGAAGGAAATGGCAACCCGCTCCAATATGCCAATACCCGCCTCAAAACTCCCATGTAGGAGCCTGGTAGGCTGCAGTCCATGGGGTCGCTAACGATCGGACATGACTGAGTGACTTCACTTTTACGTTTCACTTTCATGCATTGGAGAAGGAAATGGCAACCCACTCGAGTGTTCTTGCCGGTAGAATCTCAGGGACGGGGGAGTCTGGTGGACTGCCATCTATGGGGTCGCACAGAGTTGGACACGACTGAAGCGACTTAGCAGCAGCAGCAGCAAAGTGAGTAAGATTTATTTGTGTGTTTTTCTTTCTACTTTTACTCTTAGTTAGCTTCCTATTGATTCTGTTTCTCTGGTGTACTCCAAATCCCACCAGATAGGGATCTAGAATAATGTATTTTACCTGTACAACAAGCCTGTCAGTACTCCTATCATTCTTCAAAGGTCTCCTCAAGTGGGTGATGCAAAGGGGATCTGTCTTATTGTGTTACATAAAACATGTAAACAAACTAAAAACATATTGTGCATATGCAAAATGTTTTCTTTTACATTTCTTTCTTCTTGTTTTTTTTTTTTTTTTTTTTTTAATATAGGAGATTACTCTTTTAATTGCTGTGGTGTGCTCAGTTGCTTCAGCTGAATTTTCAATAAGGTGATTGCCCAAGCATAAGTTTTCATCTCCTCAGCTGAGTGCTCGTGAGCGACTGGTATTAAATATATCCTTTTAATTCTGATGCAGTTCAATTTATAAAGTTTACTATGATAGCTACTAATTTTGACATGATCTATAAACTCTTCTCTAGTTCTGTAACAGAGAACAAACCTTCCTCCATATCACATATTCCTTTAGCTCTGAATTATATGCTCTGTTGCCTGTCCTTAGTCATGTTGGACCTGCCCCTTTGTGTAAATGAATTTGCATATAGTCTGAAATATACATAATAGCTCCTTTTTAAAACTTTGATGTTTAAAGGTACAAAGAGTGTAACAATTGTCTTGCTGGAGGTTGGCATGAACATTGTGACCAGATCTGTGTGGACTTCTCCAAGAACACAAGATTCCTGTACTGTAAAGTTTGCAACAACCAGCCACAACCCTTTCCCTTTTATTATTAAAGAAGCCTGAAGTCTACCTCTGTTAAGATGATTCTTGGAACATTAGCCTGCCATCTTCCCCGTTTGCTGGCTTTCCTAATAAACTCACTATTCCTTGTGCCAACAACTCCTCTCTCGATGCATTGTCCTATTCTTCAGTACAAGCTTAGGCTGGGTAACAACTCTGGGTCCCAGACAGAGATTTTGCCCTATATTGTTCTCTAAACATTTTCTGTCTTACATTTTGCATTTTTATACTTTTAATTAATTTGATTTACAAAAGATTTAGATAAACATTATTTGTAGTTTGTTTCCCTTCAGTTCAGTTCAGTTCAGTCTCTCAGTCGTGTCCGACTCTTTGTGACCCCATGGACTGCAGCAAGCCAGGCCTCCCTGTCCATCACAAACTCCGGGAGCCCACCCAAACCCATGTCCATAGAGTTGGTGATGCCATCCAGCCATCTCGTCCTCTGTCATCCCCTTCTCCTCCTGCCCCCAATCCCTCCCAGCAGCAGGGTCTTTTCCAATGAGTCAGCTCTTCGCATCAGGTGGATTCGTTTTTGAATGCCTAGTTTATCTACCCCATTTAAAAATATGCTGTCTTTCTTTCATTGAATTACCTTTGCACATTCATGAAGAATTAATCAGATTTCAAGGTCTACTTGTGAATTATTCTTGGACACGACTGAAGCGACTTAGCAGCAGCAGCAGCAAAGTGAGTAAGATTTATTTGTGTGTTTTTCTTTCTACTTTTACTCTTAGTTAGCTTCCTATTGATTCTGTTTCTCTGGTGTACTCCAAATCCCACCAGATAGGGATCTAGAATAATGTATTTTACCTGTACAACAAGCCTGTCAGTACTCCTATCATTCTTCAAAGGTCTCCTCAAGTGGGTGATGCAAAGGGGATCTGTCTTATTGTGTTACATAAAACATGTAAACAAACTAAAAACATATTGTGCATATGCAAAATGTTTTCTTTTACATTTCTTTCTTCTTGTTTTTTTTTTTTTTTTTTTTTTAATATAGGAGATTACTCTTTTAATTGCTGTGGTGTGCTCAGTTGCTTCAGCTGAATTTTCAATAAGGTGATTGCCCAAGCATAAGTTTTCATCTCCTCAGCTGAGTGCTCGTGAGCGACTGGTATTAAATATATCCTTTTAATTCTGATGCAGTTCAATTTATAAAGTTTACTATGATAGCTACTAATTTTGACATGATCTATAAACTCTTCTCTAGTTCTGTAACAGAGAACAAACCTTCCTCCATATCACATATTCCTTTAGCTCTGAACTATATGCTCTGTTGCCTGTCCTTAGTCATGTTGGACCTGCCCCTTTGTGTAAATGAATTTGCATATAGTCTGAAATATACATAATAGCTCCTTTTTAAAACTTTGATGTTTAAAGGTACAAAGAGTGTAACAATTGTCTTGCTGGAGGTTGACATGAACATTGTGACCAGATCTGTGTGGACTTCTCCAAGAACACAAGATTCCTGTACTGTAAAGTTTGCAACAACCAGCCACAACCCTTTCCCTTTTATTATTAAAGAAGCCTGAAGTCTACCTCTGTTAAGATGATTCTTGGAACATTAGCCTGCCATCTTCCCCGTTTGCTGGCTTTCCTAATAAACTCACTATTCCTTGTGCCAACAACTCCTCTCTCGATGCATTGTCCTATTCTTCAGTACAAGCTTAGGCTGGGTAACAACTCTGGGTCCCAGACAGAGATTTTGCCCTATATTGTTCTCTAAAGATTTTCTGTCTTACATTTTGCATTTTTATACTTTTAATTAATTTGATTTACAAAAGATTTAGATAAACATTATTTGTAGTTTGTTTCCCTTCAGTTCAGTTCAGTTCAGTCTCTCAGTCGTGTCCGACTCTTTGTGACCCCATGGACTGCAGCAAGCCAGGCCTCCCTGTCTATCACAAACTCCGGGAGCCCACCCAAACCCATGTCCATAGAGTCAGTGATGCCATCCAGCCATCTCGTCCTCTGTCATCCCCTTCTCCTCCTGCCCCCAATCCCTCCCAGCATCAGGGTCTTTTCCAATGAGTCAGCTCTTCGCATCAGGTGGATTCGTTTTTGAATGCCTAGTTTATCTACCCCATTTAAAAATATGCTGTCTTTCTTTCATTGAATTACCTTTGCACATTCATGAAGAATTAATCAGATTTCAAGGTCTACTTGTGAATTATTCTTTTGTTCTGTTGATTTATAGGCCATCTCTCCACCAGTACCAACAGTTTTTATTACTGTAGCTACATAGTAAGATAGTAAGTCTTAGCACAATGAGGAGTGGTCATTCCTTATTATTCTACATTTTAACATGTGTTGGGCTTCCCTGGAAGCTCAGATGGTAAAGAATCTGCCTGCAGTGCAGGAGGCCAGGGTTTAATCTCTAGGTCGGGAAGATCCCCTGGAGAAGGGAACGGCAACCCACTCCCATATTCTTGTCCGCAAAATTCCATGGACAGAGGAGCCTGGTGGGCTACAGTCCATGAGGTTGCAAGGTCACACTCAGATTTAGTTATTCTAGGTCCTTGGCCTGTCATATATATTGTAGTGTAAACCCATCTGTGTTTATAGAATATCTGCTGAAACTTCATGGACTTTGCATTAAATCTATAGATCACTTTAGAGAGAACTAGGATCTTTACCACATTTAGTCTTTCAACTGTGAACTGAGTATGCTTAACATCTCAATCCACACATCTTTAATTTTGTTAATCAGTATTTTTTACTTTTCATTATACAGATATTCTTAATTTTTTCTTCATTCCGCAAAAGTGTTTCACTACACTTGGGTGATTTCCATGCTTGCTTAGTTTTTATCTAAGTATTTCATTTTACTTGAGGTGAATTAAATGGTATGTATGTAAATTTATTTTTAATATTAAACTTATGATACTTTTCAGGGATTAGCTAATCACTGATGCATTATTATTTATACATATTGCTAGATTAAGTCTGTTCAATTTTTGTTTAGAATTTTTGAATATGACTTGTATTTTTTTCTTAATACCTTTTCCTGTTTTTTATTATATTGGAAAGCATTGCTTTAAAAGTTGGAAAATGCAATATGTTTTTTTCTTGTTTGCCTCCAAAATCACTGAAGATGGTGATTGCAGCCATGAAATTAAAAGACACTTACTCCTTGAAAGGAAAGTTATGACCAACCTATGACCAACATATTAAAAAGCAGAGACATTACTTTGCCAACAAAGGTCTGTCTACTCAAAGCTGTTTTTACCAGTGTTCATGTATGGATGTGAGAGTTGGACTGTGAAGAAATCTGAGCACTGAAGAATTTATGCCTTTGAACTGTGGTGTTGGAGAAGACTCTTGAGAGTCCAGTGGACTGAAAGGAAATCCAACCAGTCCATTCTAAAGGAAATTAGTCCTGGGTGTTCATTGATAGGACTGATGTTGAAGCTGAAACTCCAATACTTTGGCAACCTGATGGGAAGAGCTGACTCACTGGAAAAGACCCTGATGTTGGGAGGGATTGAGAACAGGAGGAGAAGGGGACGACAGAGGATGAGATGGCTGGATGGCATCCCTGACTCAATGGACATGGCTTTGGGTGGACTCCGGGAGTTTGTGATGAACAGAGAGGCCTGGTGTGCTGCAATTCCTTGGGTCGAAAAGAGTTGGACACAATCAAACTACCGCACAATTGCACTCATCTCACACGCTAGTAAAGTAGTGCTCAAAATTCTCCAAGCCAGGCTTCAGCAATACGTGAACTGTGAACTCTCTGATGTGCAAGCTGGTTTTAGAACAGGGAGAGGAACCAGAGATCAAATTGCCAACATCCTCTGGATCATGGAAAAAGCAAGAGAGTTCCAGAAAAACATCTATTTCTGCTTTATTGACTATGCCAAAGCCTTTGACTGTGTGGATCACAATAAACTGTGGAAAATTCTGAGAGAGATGAGAGTACCAGACCACCTGACCTGCCTCTTGAGAAATCTGTATGCAGGTCAGGAAGCAACAGTTAGAACTGGACATGGAACAACAGACTGGTTCCAAATAGGCAAAGGAGTAC